>CABHPH010151629.1:0-45636 GCA_902168325.1 Peromyscus nudipes
TTTTTTTAATTAATAAGACCTTTTAAGATTCATGCTACATCTGGATTAAGTGACTTTGCTACAAAATCATGAGTACCAAAGGCTGGACCCCAGTACCCATGTAAGAATCCAAGCATCCTGCAAACACCAGTAACTACAGCTCTGGGGTAGCCAACACCCTCTTCTAGCCTCCTTGTATATAGGTGTGTGCACCAGCACATACACACATGTGCATATATGCTCATGAAAACATATATACACATACACACAATAATTAAATATTTTTTGAAGTGTGGGCAGATTGTAGGGAAACTTTCAGTGGCCTCAATTGTATAGTCTTTAGAACTAATTCCTGAGATTAGTAACCGCACGGCTATTGTCCTTTCTAGACTCCAAAAATAATGAGGGAGAGATCAACTACTAAAAGTAGAGAGTAAACCAAGGAGGCAGCCTTTGGAGGGACACTAACATTCAGTTAAGGGCACAGCCATGCTGAGGCAGTGCAACCAAAGGACCTCATCCTCATCCCTCTCTACTTCAAAACTATTTTAATAGTGCATATTCATTGTACAAAGTGACAGACTCCGTAATGAACCTGTCATTTACGTAGCTCATGTACTCTGACCACTCATCCCATTACCTCTCCTGTCTCGACAGAGAGAGAGAGAGAGAGAGAGAGAGAGAGACAGACAGACAGACAGACAGACAGACAGACAGACAGACCTGGGTTCCTTGCCAAGGAAAATTGTAAGAGCCATGCCATATTGCCTACCTGAGTTAAGTCTCTGTTGTCCAGTATTGAGCCACTAACCGGAAACTTTTGACATGCCTGGACAAGTCCTGAGTTATTAGAAAATAACTTAACATTTCCTTATCTTTCTGCTACAGTGACCATTAGTAACAATGTTTTGTGGTTAGGTTGCTTGGTTGGGTTGCTTGGCAACTCAACAGTCCCCTGATCTTTTCCCAAAGAAAGTTTCCTGGTCTGCTTACTATAAAACCCACCTGAGAAAAAGAAAATTTTGCAGCTTGATCAGAATACTGTCTTGCTGTCAATTCTTTGTGTCTCTTGTCCCTTTCATTCGCCATTCCCCCTTCTAGGGTCTTTATTGAAGATCCTGCTGGCCGGGACAGTTCCTCATATAAGAGAATATGTGTAATATTTGTCTTTGTAAGTCTAGCTTATTTTACCTAATTTGGTCATCTCTGCTTCCATCCATTTTCCTGGAAATGGCATAATTTTGTTCTGCTTTGTGCCTGAATAAAATCCCATAATACTTGCACTTACTGGACATTTACAGCACACCAAGGACTATGCCTAACATTTCCCATTCTTTCACACATCTGCATCTCTAATGAGTAGACAAGAACTCTTAGTATGCCCATTTTACAGATAGGATAGAGAAGTCAAGGAACTAGTGTATATGAAACTAATAATAATTCAGATCCCCAGCACCCATGTAAAACACCAAGAATAGTGGCACAATGCTCATAATCCTAGTCTTAGAGGACTGGGGAATCCCAGAGAGCTGTGAAGGCAGGAAGATCCCCTAATCTCACTCACTAGCTCCCCTAGACAAACGGATGGGCTTCGGGTTGATGGAGAGACCAAAATATAAAGGTGGAGAGTAAGTGAGGAAAGACATTGAATCTGGGCCTTCACATTCACATGCAACACAGAGAGACAATAAAAAAATAAATATTTTTAAAGAAATGTATTTAATGTGCCACAGTTTGTTTATCCTTTCATTTCTGTGGATAGATACCAAGGCTACTGTAACTAGAGCCTCAGCAAGCATGGCTGTACAGGCATCTCTGTGGTATGCTTACATTCCCTTTACATACATTCTCAGGAGTGCTGCAGCTACATCCTATGGCAGCTCTATTTTTTAGATTTCTGAGGGACCTCTGGACTGATTTCCATGGTAGCTGCCCAAGTCTACATTTTCACCATCAGGATAAAAAGGGTCCTCTCTCTACCTCCTACCAACTGGTCAGCATTTGTCATTGCTTTCTTAATGATGACCATTCTAACTGGGCTGAGATGACATCTCACTGTAGTTTTGATTTGCATTCTCCTGATGTCTAAGGATGTCAAACGTTTGGGTTTTATATATATATATATATTGGCCATTTGTGCTTCATCTATTGAGAAGTATCTGTTCACTTCATTTGCCCAATTATTGATTTTATTTGGTACTTGGGAGTGTCTAGGTTTTTGAGCTTTTAAACTATTTTAGACATTAATCCCCTACCAGATGAGTTGTTATAAAATATTTCATTCATTCTGAAGGCTGACTCTTCACTCTGATAAATATTCCCTTTAGAAGGAATTCTTTAGAAGCTTTCTAATTTTATGCAATGCTATTTGTCAATTCTTGAGGTTATTTCCTGTACTATTGGAGTCCTTGCCTATGTCTATATCGAGAAATGTTTTCTCTACTTTTTCCTCAAGCAGTTTCAGAGTTTTGGGTCTCACATGAAGGTCTTTGATCCATTTTTAATTGATCCTTCCCCACCCTCATCATTTGCCATGGCTCCAGTTGCATGCACTCACACAGCAGAAGCTAGAAACACTGGGACCTGATGTATAACACCTAAGTGCCTGCCTCCTGGAGGAGATTGGACTAGGGGGGTGGGGAGAAGATCTGGGCCACAAAGAGGTTCTTAAAAGTCATTTGGCACAAACACCTAAGGCAGAAATGGCTGGCTTATTCCCTGCATGCAAACAGGGGTCTCAACTTAACCCAGATTCCATCAAGACAGAGGAAGAGGCCAACAAGCTGTGGGAGTGTTTCCTTTGGTGTCTTCCATCTGTCCCAGGACTCCAGGATTGCTTACTGGGGCTCCTACTTACACCGATCACCTCTCTCAGTCTCTCCTGTCTTCCCACTACCGTTCGTTCCTTCCTCCACAGTATGAAGTCTCTTGCTCAGCCAGCTGAGGGGTTTTTATTTTGTTTGGGTTTTTTTTCCCAGTTAAAAGTCAAATCTAGAAATTACTGTTTCTTCCAAACAGCCAAGTGCTATCAAACCACAGTGGGACCCAGAGGAAGTCAAGAGACACAAGAGCCTCAGATCACAGGACACTCAGATCCTGGAAAGAAAATGCAAATAATTGTCTGTAGGCATTTTTCTAAGAAATTTAGAGGAACACAGCATCCCTTGAAAACATAGTTCAGAAAGTCTGTACTTGACCATGTAAAGAACATAAGCAATTACAAATAAATAGGCAGAATTCTTTGAAATGGCAAAAGTATAGAAGGCTTTGATACAGAGATGCAATCCATGTACATATACTACCACAAAATGCAGAAGCCTATCCCTTAAAACCACTGTCTGGCCTATGATTCATGTATTCAGCCTTCCACTGATACTCACCAGTCATTTACTGTATTCGGCTATCAGGGTAGGATTACAGAGGAAAGAAAAAGGAGCTAGGACAGAAACTTTGCCTCAAATCTATCTAATGAATACTTTCACCACTTGCCCAGGTAAGGGGGTTGGAAAAACAATAGCTGTGACTTTCAGGGAGTGTACAATGTGCCAGAGTTTCCATTTACAATATCCCATTCACACTTCTGTAGCTCTAATAGATAAACCACGACTATTCTTATTCCTGTTTTACAGAGGAGACAGAAAGGTCAACAAGTCACATAAAAAGAGATGAGGCATAAGAGCAATATCAGAATGAGAACAACGGGGTGTGGTATGTCACTGATATATAACACTTCATAAACTGAGGGGTGTGGACGAGGTTAGAAGAGGGACATGACAGAAGAAATACATACCATCCATGGACATACAAACAAACTTGCCATCTAATTGAGTCTTTCCTCTAAAGCATCCACCATAAGAAACTACACCGCAATGCTTTGCCAGAGAATATTGATGCCTAGACATTGAAATCAATTAACGTTTCCATTGCAATTGCTTCATCTGTCAGGAACAGCAAGTTCTCTTAGCAAAGTAAACACAGAAGCAAGGGGAGAGAGCAGAGAGTAAAGAAGAGCAAACTGTGGGCAGTTATAATTATGTAAAAAGAGGTGTTTATACTATTTCAAGATTAAATGACTGGACACTGGCAATACTGCTCAGCAGTTAACAGTGCTCATTGGTCTTGTAGAGGACCAGGACTTGGTTCCCAGCAGCTCACAGAGGTCTAGAACTCCAGTTCCAGGGGATCTGATGCCCTCTTCTGACGTCCACAGGCACCAGGCATGCACATGGTGCACAGACATATGTGCAGGCAAAACACTCAAACATAAAATAAAATTTAAGAAATTCAAACATTAAATGCTACGTTATCTATTTTTTTAACCCAAAGAGACAGCCAAGAGTGGGTAGTATGGGCTCAGGATTCAGCTTGCTAGCATATAGCTTCTAGAATCAGCTCTTCCCAACTATGTGGTTAAAAAGAGTCCTGAATCTTTTTTAACTTTGTTGAGCTATTAATAAGATGGGCTAAGAACTCAACATTGTCCATTCTTTCTGTAAGACACTGGTCAGCATCTAAAGCACTACAGTGCTCAGAACAGGTATTCTGCTCTAATATGGTCATTCATCTATGAGGGTGTCAGATCCCCTGGAGCTAGAGCTACAGATGATTGTGAGTTGCTCGACATGCGTGCTGGGAACTGAACTTGGATCCTCCAGAAGAGCAGCCAGTACTCTTACCCACTGAGCCATCTCTCAGCACCAGTACCTTTTTTTCATAATTGGGCTATTTATTTCTGCATTGCTCCAAGTTTGCTTCCACCATTTATGTTTGTTAGACCACTCACAAGTCTCATGAGATACTATTTGGAAGAATCAATGTATCTAAACACTGAATTTGAATGTTTTGCACAAAACAAATTTCCTTTTAAAATTCTTTTTTAAAAAAATATAAAAAATTAAAATTCTACAGAACTAGGATTTTGTAAAAAAAATAAAAGTTTAGGGGAAAACTCTAGAAAGAGTCTACCTTCACATTGTTTCATATCTTAAATTCTTGCCAACTTCAAAGAAAGCCAGATGAAGTGTTATAACATTCATACATGCACATGTCAACTAAAGTATTAAAAAGAGAAAGGTTTTGACCCTCACTTGGTCAGTGAATGCACATAGAACTATGTGTTTGGTTTTAAACGAATGTCCCAGGTATGCATACTTTGTATGAGTTCCTGCCTTAATCAACTCTTAAATCATCTGGCCAAACCTCTACATTGGACAAAAAGATTTCTGTAACTACTTTATGGGAATATGTGAAGATTACACAGAAAATTCTAGAGGCCAACGCTGGCCACACAGTAAGCTCTCATTAAATGTCGGTAGCTCTAAGGCAGTGACCTCAGTAGGCACTCAATCAATGTTGGCTATTAAGTCAGTAGGGTCATGACAGCCATGTTCTGCCACTAAATGACAGGACACCCATTGTGTCATCTGACCTCTTTGCAACAGTGAGCAAAAGCATTTGGATCAGAACCCATCACAGTCACATTTCAGCAGTCACACAAATCGCCAGGGTGTCTAGTTAAGATTTTGGCTCTGACTCAGCGAGCCTGGGTGTGGTCTGAGGAGTGTGCCTTGGAAACAAGCTCCTACATGATGCTCCTACTACTGGCCTATAGTTCACATCAAGGACCTAGCCTGTAATTCTCAAGCACAAGTGTGCACCAGAATCACCCGGGAGGACTTAAAACACAGATGACTATGTTAAAAGAAAGTTTGAAAGTTTCTAATTCAGCCAGTCAGGTGGAGATCAAAAATTCACATCTCTCATGAGCATACCTTGAGAATTACTCTTTACAATGATGTCTAAGTGTTCTTCCCACTTGACACAGACTCAGAATGTACTTGACCCTCTTGAGCCAAACAAAGCACTGTTGCTGTGTTAAAAAAAAAAAATAGAGAGAGAGACCAGAAGGATACAAGTGTAAAATCTAGCTCTCACAGCCCTGAGAGACTTGCTTTACCCCTAAACCTTAACTTTCCTACCAGCCTCCAGGATTCCACTTCCTACTTCCTTTTCCTTTTGTTCAAAACCTTCCTTTCTCATCAAAAGAGAAAAAAGAAAGTCTTGTCATACAATGGTTACATAAATTCAGCTCTAATCCTGGTGTCTTGACAAGCCCAGAGATGCAAACGTCACTTAATGTGACAAGCAAACCGTAACTATAGAGAGAAAACACTGTTAGTCGGGAAAAGAGATAATTCGCACATAACGTGCTGAGCAAATAACAGACCTTTGTGAGTCAGCATTAGCATAATTACTGAACATCAGTAATTGCTGAAATTATGTTCACCAGGATCGTTTATAACTCAAAGTGAGAGGCTTCTGCCATGGATTCTCCCAGCAGGGAGCTGAAGGTGGCCCACCAGCTGATGCCAGGTACTCAAAAAGGCACTAGCCATCTCCCAAGGGCACCTGGAGCACAAACTCTAGCTGGACTGTCATCATGACATGGGCTCCAAACTCCCAGGAAGTTCTCCAGCTCTGCTCCATTGTATTTTTCCTCTAGAACTTCACCCCCTCTTGCAGCAGTTCATCGGATGTTGCCTGGGTCAACAAGACACTGTTACATGGTAGCATATAGAAGGAAGCTTTGGATCAGGGCACACACACAGTGCAATGGAAGCTGGACCACCTATCCAGGTGAGATCTCTGTAAAGACAAATTCTACCAGGGAGCTGCCATGTGCCACCAAATATAGGTCGGAATGCCAGGTTTCCCATCCCAGCAAAGAGCAATGCGTTTAATATGGTTGTTCTATCATCAACAAGAACATTGCAAGGCAGATTTCTTTTGTATGTCAGGGGTAGAGCATGTATGTGGGTGCATATGCATGTGCATATGTGTGTATGGAGGTCAACCTTAAATGCCATTACTCAGGTGTCATCTACCATGATTTTCTGAGACAGCATCTCTCATTGACCTGGGGCTCTCTGATTAGGCTAGGCTAGCTGGTCAACAAGCCTCAGGGATTTGACTGTCTCCGTGTACCCAGTGCTATGACTACAAGCATGTGCTAACCCTCACTTGGCTTTTTTACGTGGGTTTTAGACATTAAATTCAGGTCTTCATGCTTGGGCAGCGTGTATTTTACCAACTGATTTGTCTCCCCAGCCCAAGAAGCCTTCTGAAATCCTAGCACCACCTGAATCTACATGAGAGATTGACAGGACTCTGTAAAAAAAAAAAAAAAAAAAAAAAAAACCTCTGAGCCCCTTAATACAGACACTAAGAATCCACCCCCTTGAATCCCATCAGTCCCGTGCAGAGGATGCAATTGATGGGACAGAAAATGCACAGAGAAAGGAAGGACCTCAGGCCTGGCAATGTAAAAGTGGATCAGGGATTATCAAAGCAAGACCATGAGCCTTAGCAGCTTGTGACTAAGAGTCTCAAAATTGCACGGTGGTGAGTCAGGTGCTACTGTCCCCTCAGGCAGGAACCTGAGGACTGTCCTCATTACTCATCTTCTTCCCCTGCCTTCTACCTCCCACCAGTACTTAGGCTACATAAGCACCTTTTCTTGCTTGCTTAGTTTACTGTTATATTCCCCGGAGACTAAGACACGTGAATTAATGACCCAATAACTAAGTCTGTATGTCCTGTCAGTTCTACCTCCAAAGAAGCCCATTTGCCTATCTACTTTTGTTCATTGCACTAACACCCTAGCCCTGCTCATTGCCACCCCTCACTTGGCCAATGCATAAGCCCTACCTTGTATCTGTGTCTCAACTCTCAGCCCCTCTGAGCCATACTTCTTTCTAGAAGCCAAGGATTTACTGATGCCTAGATCACTTGATGCCTGATTTTAATGAGCTGGCTGGTTCTGTGAGTGTACAGAATCACGGTGGAATCCCTTTGTTAAACACAGGTCTGTGTCAAGCTCCGCCTTCACCCTGGTCCTGCATGTACCCAGCAGTCTTCTCTGGGCTCCCCCAAAGCCTGCTGCTTCCAAAAGGCCGATTCCATCCCCTCACTTCCAAGGGGCCTTTGATGACACTCCCTGACCAACATGCCCCTCTCCATGCTGAAACTTTCTCTGCCCTACACATTTGGCATTTAGCATTTTCCACTCAGTATCACAGAATGACCTTTTGTGGATATGATAAAAATTACCAGCTGTTTCACAGTACATTACTAGGCACAAAGTGGTTTTCAACCACCACCAACAACAACAACAACAAAAAAAAACACATACACGTTTGTCAATTATTGTGATTTTCATTCCCATCTTCAAGGGGAAGCTGAGTGCCAGGGAAAGTGCCAAAATCAAGAAGCTGAAGAGGGCGGAGCTGAGACTCCAACCTCCGAAGTAGGCTAAGTATCCATTGCTCTGTCTAACTAGCACATACCTTCCTTCCCCCAGCCAGCCTTGTTTATAACCCCCCTCCATGCCTTGACGAGTGATCAGTAGCTAAGATGTGGTTAATTTTTATTGTGTTCTTGTAGTATCTTCCATGTTTTATAAATATATTATGTGGATTATTGTTTAATTCTTACATAAAGTCCATCTATTATGCTTTCTCCTGAAGTGCAAGATGAGATTTATGAAGCTCAGAGATGTTAGCTAACTTCCCCAAGGACACACAGCTATCAATACTAGAACCAGGATTAAAAAGAATAAATAAAAAAAAAATCCAGTGCTTGAACCACTTGGCCACTTAGCCACTCCACCTCCCTCTCTAATAGGCCCCATGAGGATGCTTGTAGGTTGGTTGGTGACCCCATGGAGCCAGGAGAAGGGCCTTGGTGAGATCAAACATCTACAGTATCCAATAAAATATCTGTCCTACTGTGACAGCTGGCAGTTGATAAGGTTTGACATTTTCAAATCAATTTCTATCGACTTCTCTCTCGAAAAAAAAAAAAAAAAAAAAGGACACAGGTTTGATGGATAAAGCCAGAACTCAGTGTGCTTGGGAGCCGACGGGAAAGTAGGCCACAAGCTAGCTCTGCAGAGGATAGCAAGAAAATCAGCTCCAGTGGCAGCAGCTGCTGCTGAGAACCCTGGCATGGCTGAGGCCTGCTTTCAGGGGTCCGCCAGTGTCAGGAAGATAACACAGGCTGCATCCCGGCACTGCTGGAGCTTTCTCCAGGCAGAAACAGAAACAGGGGTCTGTACTTGGGCACAGCCCGGAAGTCATGAATATTTATGTGGTCAACACATAAAGTCTCATTTTAACAAACACCATTCTGATGGCTTTAACGAGTTAATCTAAGTGATTTCCATATCCTGGTGGATGTCTGCAAGAGACAAGCAGATCATTTCTATAGTCTCCTGAGTAAGGAAACATAAGAAGCAGATGTGGGCTGAAATCCACATTTATTTGGTAAACATATTACTTCATGTTTCAGCCTTCAGCCTGTGCACTGCACCTAACAGTGTCTGCTGCTTTCCAGTGCTGGCTCCTCACCAACTCCCTGTGAGATACTATGCCCTCGGAGTCCTGTAAGGTTAAGAAACAGCCAGGGTCTGGAGGGATGTACCTTGATAGACAGAGCTTGGCAGTGAGGACCTGGAATACAGGGCTGAGCCCAGGCTGATGAGTCTAGAGAGCTTGCCACCCTGTGACAGGTCTGTTTGAGTAGGTCCAGGGTCCTGACACTCCACGGTCTAATGTCCTCAACTTGCTGACCCCTGATGACTGCTATTCCAATGGCCACTTTCTTCAACTTGGGCTTTTGACACAGATTCCCCCATAAGTAAACTAAACTACAGTTTCCACTATGTGACAAAGGAAAATGAAGTTCTGGTTGTCTAAGGGGTTATATCATGAACATATGGTTAGGAAGCTCCAACACAGTTGCAGACATGAATATGGATCTATGCATTCTATGCCCCACACCCCTGCTCCTAAACCACAGAGCAGGTCCCAAGCAGAAGGTTTAAGCTTAAAACTGTTCTGTGGGTTCCTATTCCCAAAGCTATTCTACCTAGAGTGTATTGCTAACTCCAATTCTTCCTCCCATTTAGAATGCACCTTGCATTCATTACTTTGCTGGTTGTCATGACCAAATACCTAATAAAAAGCCATGTATGGGAAGAAGGAAGAGAAGTCAGCAGGCACACAGAGCAGCTGGTCACAAAGCATTGGCAATCAGGAAGCAGAAAAGGGACAGGAAGTGGAGTGAAACCATCAAACCAGTGACTCACTATCTCCCTCCCTCATCAGGGAGACCCTAGATGTCTCTAAAATTAAACAGTCTGTTGCCATTGATCTCAGCTACCTACCATAATTATATGGTAAGACCCTATTGCTTAAGACGTCACCCACTTTAGCTGCAGGACATAGAGAAATTGAGCCCAAACTGACCAGGAAACTCCCTCCCTGCTGACTAGTTTTCATAGTGCTGGAAGGTTCTATGCAGGCTACAGGGGAGAAAAGAAAAGTCTTGTGTGGGGTCTCCCATTCCTCACATGGTCCAGTCCATTGGCCACAAGGACAAAAGGAGCAGAAGCAGCCAGACTTTGTACAGCCTGTGAGCACAGTGGAAACAGCTTTCCCGGGTACTGCTTCCATGTCACAGCTCAGCTTTATTCCAGAGTGAGGGGAAATACATAGGATGGAACAGCAGCTGGGGCATCAGCTAATCTGCATTTGGCAGCACATCCTACCATACTGCTGGGAGCACAAAGCCTGATTACCACATGGACAGCAGTGGGTAGAGTATCTGCAGGGAACGGTGTCAAAGGTCATGTTTGAGATAGGCATCCAGGCCTGGAGACACTATCCAGGTAGGGAGGGAGTCCTGCTGGAAAGGGAGTCCTCCATTTTATGCCGAGCCCAGAGAGCTATCCAGACATGGTGGGCATGGTGGACTGCAACCTTAAGCACAGGATACTCCAACAGTCTTACCCAGCACCAAACCTTGCATGGTGCAATACTAACATGCCAGACAAGATATGCATATTGGTGCAATAGTGGTAGGACTGGGACAGAGTAACTACACTTTCTGATTGGGTTTGAGGCCTGTACCACTCAATATAATCCATGTCTCGTACTGTGAACCTGGTCAAAAGGCCAAGGCTGAGGAAGTCATAGGCCCTAGGGTAGAACCTGCTCTTCTTATTTTGCTAAATAGCCACAATTTCAAAGTGCCTTGTAAATATTTATGTTTATACCCATATACCTGGGCTGCTCTCATACTCAGCCAGAGAAGCTTCTTTTTACAGTGGGCAGCAGTCAGTGTAAAGATAGATGTAAATGTCGGAGAGCTGAGACTAAGAGACTGAGTGGCCAGCCCTTTGGAGGACATCTATATCAACCCAGATTCACCACTAAGGCTCAAGGAACATCGCGGAAAAGCAGGCAGAAAGCATGTAAGAGCTGGAGAATGGGGAGGAGAACTGTGAACTTTGTCTTCTAGAGAAGACGTGACTGTCACCCTCAAGGACTCACAGCAGCTGCGGTTATCTGCAGAACACCTGCACAAGATCGCAGAGCCCGAACCCCAGCACAGATGGTGCAGATGATCGCAGGCCCCACCCTTACTGGAGAGCTATTGGTGGCTGACAGTTTCTTGGGAAGAGGGAATCATTCTCTTTTGAGGGTGTGGTCACTGGTTTCCTGCATGCCCCCGACTCCCACATGGCCCCACATCTATGTGTATATGGGAGCACTAACTGGACTTAGTGAATGGTTTTATAAATAAACAAACAAAAGGAAATATGAAGTTTTGACAGGGCATATATTGGTGAGTATGAGGGGAGTTAGAGGGAGAAAATGGAGGTAGATGTAATCATATTTCATTGTATAAGTGTATGTATCTAACTTGACTCAAGCTAGAGTTATCTGGGAAGAGGAAACCTCACTTAAGAAAATGCTTCCATCAGATTACTTGTAGGGAAGCTCACAGGCATTTTCTTGATCCCACTCTGGGCAGTGCCACCCCTGGGCTTGTGGTCCTGGGTGGTATAAGAAAACAGGGTGAGCAAGCCGTGAGAACAAGTCAGTCAGCAGCACTCTTCCGCAGCTGTGCTCAGTTCCTGCCTCCAGGTTCCCACCCTGACTTCCTTCAGAGATGGACTGTGACATGGAAGTGTACGCCAAATAAACCCTTTCTTCCCCAAGTTGGTTTTGGTCATGGGGTTTTACCATAGCAATAGAACACAAACCACGACAACAGGCAACAGAGAGTCATGGGAAGTGTCAGAGTAGGAACTAGGTATTAGATGAAAGGGTACGTGGGGCCAAGACAAGAGCTGAGACGCCAGCTAAGAGCCTACTACCACTGTTCCCTGTGGGAGGTTGGGATAGCACATCGAACACATTAGCAAAGACTGGGCCTCTGACCAATCACTAGGGGAGCAGCTATAGCCAAAGTCTCCAGTTTATTCCAGTTTAAACTCACCTTCTTCCTCCCTCAGTCTCTGAGTTATTCCTGCCCCTCGTTTGCTTGGGAGGTTGTAGGGCTCTTCCTGCTGCACATCCCATCATTCTAGCAGAGCATTAGCAAAAGCCATCCATCCATCTGCTGACTCCACAGAAATCTGTGAGCACCAGATCCAGGGACAGGAGGGAGGGGACAGTCCTGATTACAATATTTTATCCTCAAGCATGTGCCACCATCCATCAAATTTGCTAACATGGCAAAAATTCTGGAGCTGAATTGTAAGGAAAGGAAGGAAAGTCTTGTCCCCAAAATGACCTAATATAACTCTCTCTGAAGTCTGTGGCCTGGGGGAGGAGAAGGCCGGATAGCAGACAACAGGGAATGGGGAACCAGATATAGGGGCCTGGGTGTCTAGGGTACAGCGAGGAAGGGCAGGGAGGGGGCTGCAAAGACAGCATGCCTACTGCAGACTCCAGATGCATTTATTTTAATAATTGCTCAAAGACACAGCACAAATTTTAAATAGGAAAAGTCAGAATAAATTACACAGAGGCCCATAATTTCAGGGCACTGTCCTCTTCTCTCCAAGAAGAGGGAAGGTTCCCTCAGCCCTAGGATCTCTTTCCCCTCCTCTCCAGCCTTTTTGTTCTCTGTGGACCAGGACCATATCTGACTCATATGCTTTTCCCTGGTACCTCCCTCAGGGTCATAATAGTACTATGCTCAGAGCCAACAGAGGCAGGAGTGACCAAGTGGCTTCCCCAGAGCTGCCTACAACCTGGGTAGCCATGGGAAGTGAAATGCCAGAACTCAGACCCATGGCTTCCTTCTGGGCTATTCAGTGCCATTGGCCCTCTGCTCTTCTAACCACTTTGCATAGCTGGGTCTCTAGCTTCCTGTAACAGATATAACATACACCTATACACCATGCATGTCACACACACCACACATACAGCCAACTACACTTTCCCACACACATACATACATTATATATACCACATACACATATCACATGTGCCACATGTTCACATAAGCATATATATATATTATATGCACATGTACATGTACACCGCCATGTATACCCATCTTATACATATATGTATACACATATATGTAAACACAACATATAAACATATGTGTGTGTGTGCATAGAATGTATATTCAAAATATGTTTATGCAGCATACATATCCTATCAGTATACTGCACACACAGGTTACTCACACCATGTACCTCACATACTTGCACACAGCATTCACTGTGACTATCATTCTCTCATTGTGGCCAGTTCTGGTATATCCCAACCAAAGACAGTCTCCAGAAATTCAGTTTTATGGTCCTTTTAAAACCAAACCCCAAACATTTTTGTAACTGTGGGTGTGGCTGAGCTGTCTGGTAAAGAGGAAGCAGTGGTGAGTGTCTGACCAGCTCCAACATCCTAAAGCTGGCAGATGAGGCGGTGGAGATGGAAGATCACACTGGGACTGAGCCCTGAACTCATCAGTTACAAGAGCTCTCTCTTCCCACCACAGCTGGGCCACCTTGGTTAAAGGCCCTCCAAGAAGCCCATGGAGAAGGCAACGGCCACCGAACCACATGCCTGAACACAGGTGGGCAGAGGTCTAGAGCCAAGTGACACAGTAATACATGGACAAAGCCCAGTATCTGGAGCCAGAGACAAGATCCAGGTGCTTGTCTCAGAGTCCAAGTGGAGCAGGCGTAATCAAAGGTAAGAGAGTGAGAGTCGATACAAAGTGGGGCTCACCTTCCTGGACCAGTAAGATGGGGTGGGGAAGTATGGAGTTGCTTCAATGCTCAAGGTGGAGCTAACCAAGAGGAGCATGGAAAGTAGAAACACCTCCATTTCTATGGTGGTTTATTGAGCTATTCCTGTTATTATGCAGTCTGTAGATCTATTGTATGGTTGGTCATTCATCACTCAAGCAAACTCTGAGAAATGTGCCATTGGGTGACATACTGTGATGCAAACCCATAGAATGTGTTTGTAAGAACCAAGACAATTGGCTCATCTTCTGTATCATGTATGTTTGAAGCACTATGGTGAACATAAGAGCAACAGATTAAATCTAGCTCAGGAGAAATAAAGATTCAGCCAAATGGCAATCATACGATGTAGGGTGCTGCTGCTGGGGTAAGACACCATACTGTCTGTGATGGTTGGTTTTAAATGTCAGCTTGCCACAACCTACAATCAGCTGAGCAGGGAACCCTAATTGAGGAAATGTCTGCATCAGGTTGGCCTGCAGGTAGGTGCATCAATTGGAGATTACCTTGGGTTTTTTAACTGATGTAGGAGCACCCACCCCAAATGTAAGCAGTACTTCTTGGTAGCAGACCACATTTTTTAAAAAGAATACAGAAGGAGGAGGATTATTCACCACCACCACCACCCTGCCACCCTGCCACCCCACAGCTTGTCCTTCCTTCTCTCTGCTGAATTAATTTACTCTTATGCTGCTTCTGACCCCTTCCATCTGAACCAGGATTTCAAGGCTTCCCATGTGGACTATGGACCTGTGGCTCTCCAGGAAACCTCCAGGCATTCATTGCAGGATTGGGTCTGCTGAGACACCTAGCCTCATGGACCGAGCACCTATTGGATTCTAGGCCTCTCAGTGTGGGACACCTGTTGTTAGACTATTTCCATGTTGCATAGGCTGGGTTTAATAAAGCCTTTTTAAATGCAGTGTTTTCATTCTATCATTCTCTATTCTAGAGACCCCTGACTAATATTGTCCTACAACAAACTTAAAGATAATGAAAGACAGCATGATACAACAAGTGTGTAAACCAGTGGCACCGCCGCCGTTATTATTAATCAGGCACTCCTCACCCACCACACTTTCGTATGACCAGCAGTATGATAGACCAATTCACACCAGGGTCACCACAAACATGCTGTTAATGATGCTACACCAGCAAGAATGTCGTGAGGTGATGGGAATCATTAGGCTGTTATGACCTTGTGGGACCACCATTGTAAATGTGGGCTACTGTGGAGCCAAACATAGTTCTTAAAAAGAGACTTGAAAGCTGTGAAAGCGCTCAGTTCCCCCACATGACCTCTCTGGCAAGAGCCACTGGTAACCTCTAAAGCCTAAAGCCTTCTGGCTTTCATTTTCAGAAGCACCACACACAAACCCCCAAATTACCCTCTACTGCACACCCCCTCTCGCACTTGCTCGTTTTTCCCACCAGCACGCCAATCTTGTTCCTAATTTAGCCCTCAGACTAAGCCAGGTTGTCAGTTTGCTATTCCCTAATCCCTTCTCACCATGGCAATTGAAACTGATGATTGCAATATTGCCGAGTTCCTTGTTCGGAGGCCTATTGTGCAGCGTCTAATCACCGCCCGTCACAGACAGCTTGTGGAGCTGGCAGAGCGAACATCAAACAAACAGCACCCCCTGCCTCCGCCCGGGTCCAGACTGTTTCAGTAAGAATCCGTGGGGTCCTGCGAATGGCAGCCCGTCCCTGCCCTCATGGTTGAGTGGGAAAGGCCAAGCCTGAAAGGTTATGCAAATAGGACTGAGGGTGGCCACCTGAAGTGGACTGGCCAGGGCAACAGGCAGGGGCATCTTCCTGCCTGAGCCAAGCACAGGAAGAAGGGAGAGGGAAGACGCGAGAGGAACAGGAGTGAGGCAGGAGGCCGAAGCGTCACATTGGGCCAGGGCTTCTGGAATCCGCTCAAGAAGCTAAGTGTGGCAGGAGATGAAGCTGTAAGGGACACTGGGGCCAGCCTTCAGAGAACCTTGCCAGCCAAGCAAAAAGAGCGTTAACTTGATTCCAGAGCTGACAGAAAGTCACCCAGGGACACTTTACAGGGGAAGGGGACAAATGCTATAGTCCAGGGGGAGCTGAGGGAACGGATTTAACCAGGTCACCCACATGCAATTAGTGAGCCCGCCCAAAGGCACACAGAATTGGGATATTTGATGGCAGGCCCCAGGCCCCACCTCTATACCTTTTTAATAAGCTGCCTCTGGTCTTTGAGTTTAAGAGCCTCTGAAAAAACACAAAGCAATCCATATAAAAGGGCTAGCCAGTGTGCCATGCGGCTCGTAAAGCTGGGCTTTATGCTCGCACACTTTGGTCTATTCTTAAGGGAACCATTGAGAGACAGCCATTGAAGACCGAACTCTCATGCATCACAACGAAAGAGACTTTTCCAGCAAAGGTCCAGTTCCCTTTCCAGCCCCTAGCATGGTGACGAGTACACTACCCTGGATGCAGCCCTTTCTCCTGCGTGTGCTTGTCGGTTCAACCACAGTTAGGCAGGGAGGGATACAGGACAGAATTCAAGGATGGTGAACAGACCCATGTCACTCCCCACCTCTGCCACCACTTTCCAGCCACATATTCAGGAAACCTGTTGTCCTTCTTAGACTTAAGTTTGAAGTTACCAGTTTACTATCATTTGCCTAGAACTTTGACAGTCCTGTGTCTCAGTAAACATTTCATGCCTGGTAACTTGGGGCTGACTGGTCACCCTGCTTTGGTTTGCTCTCTCCCTTTGTAAAAATCAGTGTCACCATATGCCTAAATGCCACTGTGAGAACTCCAGGAGATTGGTAGAGTCTTCCTCGGCATCAGAAACATAACACATGGTTCAAAAATATGTTTATGCAAATTCCCTGATTTGTAGTCTGTTGCTCAGGATTCCTCCTCCAGCGTGCATCCACAGCCCATCTGATTGGGGGAGCACTTCTGCTCACCCAGCCCGTCTCAGGTGAGTTTGCCCTTGTTCCTCAACACTCCTATATAGGAGACGGGCAGAAATCGTGTGCCTTCCTGACAGATGAGGAAACAGAAAGATCGAATCAGCTAAATGGCTCTGTGGAATATATTACCTTCCTCCAGCCCTTTCTCTGCCCAGGTTCTGTGGGCAAGGAAACTGTGGCCCACACTTCAGCCCCCTCTGGAGGAGCATTGGATGATACGACCACCAATCAGTAGCATTAACTGGGTGAGATTGCACTCATGGCAGGGACAGGGTCATACCCATTCCTTTCAATCAAGTTGTTCATTTTCTCTGTAGTTATAGACTTGTTTGGTGAAGATAAGCTTAGATTTCAGCAAAGGTGGCTTTAAAACAGTATCGTTAAGCTCCCCAACTGGGTAACCTCCACTCCTACCGTTATGATATGCGCACCATATCATACTAGCCAGGGTATCCCACATGTGAGGAAAAACATGCTGGGCAGATGTAGTGGTGAGACATGCCATGTGGGCATGGTGGCGGTGGCGAGTAGACATTCATTCACAACCCAGGCACTGCATCCAAGTGGAAATGAGTTTATTATAGTGGGCAACAAAGAGAAAGATAGGGAAAGAGGGGAACAGGAAGAAAAAGAAGAGAGGGAAGGCAGAGGTGTGCGCACCTCATGGTGGGGAAGTGCTGGAGAAAGGCGGAAGAGAGAGAGGAAGGGGAGGGTTTTTTCCTTAAAGTGAAACTTTTACGTCAGGACGCAGGGCAGTACCAAGGGGCAGATCAGAATATTAACACCTACTTCTCCCAGGGGACTGCAGCTTAGACACAGTGCACTTGTTTGCCCATCCTTAGAGCTGGATCTTCGTGCCCTGTTTAGTTATTGAGCCTTGGACCAGAACGGGGCTTGGGGGAGGGGGTGGGGGTGAGGGACAGTGTATATAGAATTAGCAGTCAGACTTCCAAGTTGCTAACACTCAGAACTAGCCCAGGATAACCTAAGGACTCAGATGCTGAACAACATTTGAACCCATAGCAACCACCTCTGCATCCACTGAGCTTTTCCTTTCACTGGTCCCTGGAAACCACACCTTGGAGGAACTCAATCAATTCTTGTTAACACTCACCCCAGACAGGCAGCTTTGAAAAAACCTGTTTTAGGCAACACAATCAGCCTTTTGCTGTCGTTCATTAAGGGCTTAGCAGCGCGGTATCGATTTCCTTGCAGCTGCCTCTGAACCTTAATTCCAGAAGCAGAAAAACAAGGCTTTGTCTGCGACATTTCCTGTCCAAGTGGCGGGTAACAACCATTCCTGGGATGCTGATTTCCCTGGTGATGCTGCAAACCACGGGATGCTGGGATGCCAGCAGCATGTCCTTTGTCTACTCCAGAGAGTGATTTCTGTAGCTGCAGGCGGCCCCTTCAACATGAGACACAGCCCCACCTCCATCTTCAGCCAGCATTGTCTTCAAACTCCAGCTGTTGAAAATTCAGTGACCCCCCTCTTTTTCCTCCCACGGATTTGCAGCCCCAGGATTCATGAAGGTGCCATCTTTTGTTCATATTATGTATGTTGCAGCTTCCTTGTAAAAGTTAATTCCTAAGATTGGACAGGCCCTCATCTAACAATTTTCTCTCCCATGAGTCTGATATTTTAATCTCTTCTACAACATCCCCACCAAGTGGCCATTCTAGCTTTGCTTGAACACCTCTGAGGACAAGAAACTCATCCCCCTCCAGAGGGAAGCAACTGCATCTCAGGAAACTCTGGGAGGAAGAAAACTTCGCAGTAGATAGAATCAGAATCTGACAGATTCTATATAACCCAATGGTTTCAAATGTGGTTTCGCGCCCAAAGTCTAGACCAATAGTTTCAAAAAATCGTCTAGCCCCATATCCCTTCTACCCAATCCCAAGTTGCCAATTCCCAGCTTGTGATTTTTTTTTCCCTATAAAAACTCTCTATACCTGGGCTTGTGGCCACTGCCACATTTCTTTCCATCTGCCCTACAGTGGCCCAGGTTGAACCTGACAATAAAAGGACCCTTATGTGCTTGCATTGGAAACCAGCTCCTTGGTGGTCTCTGGGGGTTTCATGAAGCAGGTACAACATTTGGTGCATTGGTTGGGAACCCCCATGACCCCATGGGACTCTGGACTGGAGGGTTCCTGACTGGCCAGTAAGCATGTCTCTAAGTATCTGTCTGTCTGTGTTCAGTTTCATCTCTGTGGCTTGCCTAGATTGGTGATTATGATCAGGAATGGTAAATGGGTGGACACACCACAGATCATGATCACAAGGGGCTGAAAGACATTTCAGAACCCATTAGTGGGTTTAGTGTGGGCGGAGAACCCCACATCTGTAGTGTAGATGACATGGTTCACTCCCATGGACCAGCATGAGGCTGGCAAGTGTGGTCACATGTATATGTGTTTTATGTCTGGGCTTGTGTGTGTGCATTGTGACTTCTGGGCCGGATGGCCAACGGACAGGCGAAGGTCCCTTTGGTTGAACTGGGACAGACTAACAGTACTTACTCTCCATTGCTTCCTTGCTCTCTGACTGGAGCATGGGCAGTGGGTGGGGAACGCACGGGTCTGGTGGGCACTGGCTGTGCAGCCAAAGGCTAATACAGGGACCCGGGGCACCACTGAGTGGTCTAGGTGGGCTGTGAGCACCACAGGGCCCAGACACGGTGGGTTTGAGGCCAGGCCCTTGCTTGCTCAGGGAGCTGTGGGGTGGAGGCTTTGCAGCACAGTGCAGGTGTCAGCCAGGTCGGCCCAGAGGCTGCATGGGGACTAGGCATGGCTGGGCACTAGGGCTGACGGTGAGCACCTGTGTGGAGAGCTGTGGGGCAGAGCTGGCAGGAGCCAGCAGGGGCCTCAAGGAAAACGGGGACACACACACACACACACACACACACACAACACGGGGACACGACTGGTGGAGAACTAATTCCAAGGTCACAGCTGAGGAGTGGCCTACAGGTCTGTGGGCCCAGCTGGGGACAGGGAGTCCCTTCCAATCTGCCATTCTCATGCACTTGAAGATCTGAGGTTAACAGTGATCTTCTGTCCATGGTGTGCACCTTCCCGGTCCTCTTCCTCTCCTGTGCTGATGGGTGGGGCTCCCAAAACCTGCCCTGGGGCTAAACCTGACAGAGGTTTAGCTCCAAAAGTGGGTTGGAATGTCACTGCCTGTGGTTGCTAAGCTACCATGGCTATGTTATAAGGCTAACCAACCATTTCTCGTCTGTGGTACAGTGCTGATGCAAATTTAGAGTTATTCTTGTAATGGTATATGCATGTATTCTGTTCTTGTTTAAAATATTGTAGCTTTATAATATATTCTAAACTACTGAGGGAAATCACAAGAAAGACTTTGGTAAGAGTTTCTGTGTTTAAAAAATAAGAAAAGAAAAGGAAAAGCAGAATTTGGAGTAATTGTCTGCGGGATCAAAGGAATGGACTGAGGGTACATGGAAGGTTGTAGAAAGTCAGAGGGGATGTGATGTGAACTGTATTTGTTGTGGTTTCTTATAGCTGCAAGTACTGAATTTAAAAGTTAATTCTGGTTGGTTTTCATTTTAAAAATAGCTGATGATTCTGCAAACTGCTTATGTTAAAGATGGAGATACATATATGTGTGTGTATGTGGACACATATGTGACTTGGAATTAACTATATGTGTAAATGTAAGCTAGCTTTAACTGTATGTATGTGTATGTAACTTGGATCCAACTGTACGTATGTGTGCAAGTAATTACTGTTCAGAAAAACATGTTTTAAACAGCAACCTCATGGCTTTCCTCCATCTTTGCTGGTGACCTCATGGGTAGCCACGTGGCTGGCAACCATCTTTTACTAAAGGTTATGAAGATCTCATCCAGGTTAACAAAAGCTAACTTAGAGATTAACACCTAAGTACTTATGTCTTTAGTACTTTGGACTTTTGAACAAGGTTGAGACCATAGGGAACTTTTTGAAGTTGAACTAAATGCATTTTGCTTTGTGATGTAGCCATAAGCTTCCAGGGACCAGTAGAATGTGATAGTTTGAATGAGAAATGTTCCCCAGAAACTCATGTATTCGAACACTTGGTCCCTGGTTGGTGGTGCTATTTGGGGAGGTTGTGAAACCTTCAGGAGTGGAGCCTTGCTGGAGGAAATACATCACAGAGGGCAGGCTCTGAGCATGCAGAGACTCATCTTACTTACAAGTTCACATTCTGTGCATAGCGTCTGTGTCTGAGGATGTGATCTCTTCCCACCTTTCTCCTGCTGCCACACCTCCCAGCATGAAAGACTCTTATCCCTCTGAAACCATAGCCGAAATAAACTCTTTCTTCCAGATGGCATGTTTGGTCGTAGTATTTTGTCACAGCAATAGAAAAGTAAGTCATATAGTGGGTAAGAGCTGGAGTATCCATGCTATTGAGAGACCATGTCACAGAGTGGTCAATAAAGACCCACACCACCAAATAGATGAGGCGCTTGGAGAAGTGACTCACCTCTGGGTTGCTGTTGCCTCGTGTGTAAATTAGAGTGGCCGTGGCAATTCTCACCCAGCAGCATGAGGGTAAGGTACTAGAAATAAGTGGCAGCTGTAGCTATTCTTTGTGCTCTATGCTTCTCCAAAGGCATCTGCAAAGAATGGGTAGTGATTTTCCCTGCCAGACCTCATCACTCAGGAATTGGATCAGATGCCCAGCACTTGTGTGGGTGGAGAAAATGCCTCCATGGAGGACCCTCTGCCATCTCCTGTGTGTTCTCTGTATTTCTTAACCAAGACAAACTGGTCTGTATTCCTGCTATAGAAAAGGTATATCTGTGAGTGTTTTCTCATCTACATCGTGAAGTTATCCTTGCTAGTCCCATTTTTCAGACCAAGAAGCTGAGGCTCAGAGAGGGTAAGAATCTTCCCAAAGGTATCCAGCTAATCATCGACAGGTCTGGGATCTGATCTTAGAGTTGCCTTCACCAGATCCTGGGTTGGCTTCACTATTCTGGGCTTTTAAAAAATTCAGGCAGCCTTTAAATTTCAGAGGAGATAAGATCTGACAAGATAGATCTCCCCTCCCACCCTCCCACCCTCCCACCACCACCCACCACCACCACCACCCACCCTCCCAACCCCCCACAAGAGTAGCAGATTTCTCAGAGCTAGGACAGAGAGGCCTCTGGCAGAGCTCTCTGCTTCTTGCAGACCAGTTCTCTCTGCAGCTGGAAAGCAGGGAAGTAAATAGTGCCAGTGTCAGGGATCCTGAGACTCAGGGACCCAAGTGATAACAGCAATGATTAATAGTACTGGAGGAGCAAGGCCCAGGGTAACAGCAGTGCCCAACCTTGATTCTGAAGCACAGCACAGGAATGGCACTCTGGGAATGGAAGCTGGGTCACACTTGTCAGCCTGAGCCCCTGACCTACCCCATTCTACTCTGGGCCTAACAAGACCCTTTCTCGGTGACTAAGGTTCTTAGGCTATTCGTCAAATACCCACCTCTCACTGTGCCTGCTTGTCCTCACCCTTGTCACCTAAAACAGACATCCGGAGCTCAGTGTTGATCTGGACAATAACCACTCTGCAAAAGGATGGGTCTGGAACTAGACTCACTGCTTACCAAATGCCCTTACCATCCATTCCTGCCTCAGCCATAAAGCCAGAAACGGGATGTAGATGGAAGAAGGAAGGCAGAAATAAGGAAGACAACCTGAGAGGCTGTAGCCGCTGGCCAGATGAAAAGGGTCAGTGAATCAGGGAAAGGACCAGAAGCTGAAGAGGAAGGATCAGCAGGAATACACAGAATGGGACACAGTCATCCAAAGTACATAGGCCACAGTCACTGTCAGGACAGTGTGTCAGGCAGCTTCTAAGTTGTTCCTGATGCCTGCTGTTTATGCGTTTGCTATCCACCTGGAGATGGACTCAGTGACTCCAACAGCAAGAGTGTTGCCATGGCACTTCGACGATCAGGTCACAGAAAGATACCCACAAACATACCCTTCCATCTTCCCAGGCCTCCCTCCCCTGCTGACAGAAAGCAGGTGCTATGATATCAGCAGCCTGTGGAGAAGCCTAGGTGGCAAAGAACTGAGAGAGACCTCTAGCCCATACCCTGCAAGGGTTACCTTTCGGTTGCTGTGATAAACACCATGACCAAAAGCAACTTGGGGAGGAAACAGTTTATTTTAGCTCACAGGCTTTAGTCTATCATCAAGGGAAGTGAGACCAGGAACTCCAGGCAGGAGCTTGAAGAAGAAACCAAAGATGAACACTGCTTGCTGGCTCCCTATATGACTCAGGCATACCTGCCTAAGGATGGTGCCACCCACAGTGGAATGGGCCACTCTACAACAATTATCATCAAGAAAACATTCCCCCCCCACATGACCACATGTCAATCTGATCTAGGCAATACCTAACCGAGGCCCCCCCAGACAACTCCGGGCTATGTCAAGTTGACAGCGGAAACTAACTTGGACAACTACCAACAACCACACAAAATGGTTGGAACCTTGGGAGTGGTTCTCCTCTGGTCAGTTCTGGAGATGACTGTAGTCCCAGTTGATTCCTTGATGGAAGAATATGAGAGAGACTGAGCCAGCTCCAGTATCCCTCTCCAATAGAAACTGAGCTAATGTTTTCATTTCAAGATACATGTGTGTGTATGTGTATGTGTGTTACAGTGCACACATGTGTGTTCTCAGTTGCACTTGCCCATATATATATACACATGAAGGCCAGAAGTAAACATTGGTGTTGTCCTTCCTCACTCCCCACAATATTTTTTGAGGCAAAGTCTCTCATTGTACCTATAGTTCACCTTTTCAGTTAGACTGGCCACCTTCCAGATCTACCTATCTCCACACCCCCAGCACTGAGGTTACAGATGCATGCCACCCGGACTGGCAGTTACATGGGTCCGGGGAATCTGATGTCCCCACGCTTGCTCAGCAAGCACTTTACTCACAGAGCTATCTCTCCGGCCCTTTAAGCTACTCAATTTGAAGGTAACTTGTCGTACAGCTACAGATAACTGATTCAAACAGATTCATAAACAAGGTGTACTTTTTCCAACAGTTAAGAAGTTTAGAGTGACTGGATAGTGACGATGAAAGAGGGAAAATGAACCGATGATGGTGTCCCTTCCTTTTGCAGCTCCTTCAGAAAACTATCAGAATTTAAGAGAAAATTCTTAGGGAGCTTCTAGAAGGGTAGGAGGAAAATCCCATCAAAATTGACAGGTAGAGAAAGCTCAGGAACCCTGCCTGATTCTGAAATGACTAAGATGGCTGAGCAGCTGTTTCGGATAACCTTTAACACGGGTAATCACAGGTAATCAAACCACTCCCAAAATATAGGAATTAAAAGATTTCAGAGATCAATGGAGCTCACTCCAAAGCCTGGAATTGTCTTCCCAATCACACTTTGCTATTGATGTTGGACCTTTCTCTAGAGGTGACTCCAGCCATGAGCAGATCTGGGCACTGTCTGTTCTTGCTACATTCTCACTGCTAAGGCAAAAAGAGCCTTTAGTGGCTTTAGCTAGGGAGGACCATTTTGGTAGTTGTACAATGAGTATCAGCTTTCAGTGCTCCCAGGAGCTGGGATGGTAGTAAGAGAGAGCACACAGTAGGTACTTCATACGTGTCTGATCACGACAGAAAGTTGTAGTTTGGGGGGGGGTTGTTTTGTTGGTTGTTTTGTTTTGTTTTGCTTGCAAGGCAGAAATTTCTAAGTAATAAGGAGATAAAGAGAGATACAAAGAATTTACAGTTATATACACATTCCATAAGTCTGTTCTTATGGGAGCCAGCCTCCAAGATGGCAGCTAATGATGCCCTACCTCCAGGTAGCCATACTCCCACACTTACCAGTTAGTGATAGGCTGCATGACCAATAGCATAGGTCAGAAATAATAGCATGTCAACTTCTGAGACTAAGTTAAAGAGGTTGTGTCTTCTGTCCCAGACCTCTCTGCCTCTCCTTCCCCTTTCCCTTATCCTTGAGAAAGCCAGCTACCATGGAGAGACAGAGGCAGTCAATGGAGAAGCCCACAGGGAGAGGGACTAGAGACACTCAGACAAACATGTGAGTGAGCCTGAGAGTGGACCCTGACCCTAAGCAAGCCTCAAGCTCACTGCAGTCCTTAGAGTCTGATGGAGATACATTCAGCAGAGCTGTTCCCAGCTCCCTGGCCCACAGGAACTACAAAATAACAAGCACTTGCTGCTTTTTTAAAACTGGGAGCCAACATACTTGGTGTATTGTCTTGTGAATTTCTCTAATCATCTAGTGGGGGGGGATGGGAAACAAGAATAAAAAGGAAAAAAGTGTATTAGACTCTGGGCTCAGGTCCTGATTTAGCTAAATAGGCTGAAGGCTCTCTTAATCTCTGAAAAATGAGGAGAAATATCCATTGGCATATGAAACAAAAAACCATGAAAATATTTATAGATTGTATTCAATAATACTAATGGTAGTGCTGTAAGGTAAAGAAAGACAGACTCTGACATGCATTAAAGCCAGCATGTGCAGGCATGTTCCTCTCGGTATTCCCTGCAGTGTCTTTTAAAATGAAATATTTAGTGGCTTAAGAGCACTGGTTACTCTTCCATAGGACCTGGGTTCCATTCCCAGAACCCACATGATGGCTCACAACCATCCATATCTCCAGTTCCAGAGAATTGGACACCTTCTTCTTCTGGCTTCCTCAGGTACCTCATGCATGTGGTACACAGAATACATCCAGTCACAACACCCATATGCATAAAGTAAATCAGTAAATAGATGAAATAATATGACTGTTCCCCAACAGAGAATAGTTATGTTGTCTTGTTATGGACACTTTAAGGGCTCGGGCATGTTATACTCTATCTAATTCATTGCCCCAATAGCTCTTTTAACCCCTTTAACTTCAGAGAAGCCAAATCATTTTCCATACATTGTAAAATCTAATGATGAATTAAATAAAAATCACTGTACTTCACCCTTATACAACTATGTTTGGCACTATTCTATGTGCTTTGTATACAATAAGTCATTTAAATCCTGATTCATCTGCCTCAATGGTACTTAAAGTTATAAAATGTGCACTGGGCACCATCCTAAGGACTTCGGCTGCAATACTTTGTTTGCAAACTTACAAATATTATTATCAGATCCACTAAAAAGCTAACTAGGGTTTGGAAAATAAGTTCATAAGCCGTTAATTATATTGTACCTCACTGAAGGACTAAAAATATTTTATACTGGATTAACAAAAAATAAAATAAAATAAAAAGCTTGGAATCATCTTGACTGTCTTTTAGATCCACATCCAATCCAACAACAAATCCTGTCACCTTGCTTTAAAAATATATCCTGAGTCTGACCACAGCTCACTAATTAAGCAGCCGCCATCTCCACACGAGCCACGAGTCTGTCTCACTGAATTAACAAAATAACCTTTTAACCAGTCTTCCTAATTTGACCCTTGTTCTCCTGAAGTCTTTTTTCAATATGGCAGCCAGAGATAAAATTTTTTTGTTTTGGGGCTGGAGAGATGGCTTAGACTGCTCTTCCAGAGGTCCTGAATTCAATGCCCAGCACCCACATGGTAGCTCACAACCATAAATAAATAAATCTTTTTAAAAATTTTTTTTGTTTTGTTTTTTGAGATAGGGTTTCTCTGTGTAGCCTTCGCTATTCTAGAACTCTCTCTATAGACCACTCTGGCCTCAAACTCACAGAGATTCACCTGCCTCTGCCTCCTGAGTGCTGGGATTAAAAGCATATGCCACCACCAAGTGGCCAGAGATAAAATCTTTAACAACTTGAGTAATAGCTGCAAATAAAGAAGGTGTCTGAGGCTTGTGTCCTATGGCATCCCAATCTTCAAAAGTCAATGAAATTGAAAGCAACCAGCAAAGGGCAGTGAGAAAGTACTACCAGAAGTGTAATGCCTTGGAATAAAATCATTCAAACAGGAAAAAGTGACTAGTTGTGTCCATGTCACGAAAAAAAGCAAGTCAGGTGGTATTTGAGGACTCGCTGTTGAACTTGGAAGCACAAAAAAGAAAAAAATCAATGGATACTTCAGCAGGAGATAGACTAGTGAGTGGTGCTGGTGAAATTCTGATGGTATTGGTTTTAAGGGAGAATTAAAGAAGAGGAAACAGAGGCCAGAATGGATAGGCCCTGGATTTAGACATCCACTGTGAGCAGGAAGTCGTCCATCAGTGTGACTTAGGTGGACTCATCTCACTTTCTGCTTCACTGTAGTGACCGAGATCAAGACAGAATGGTAGGTCTTCCTCAGCAGACACAGGATTTTCACACTCAAAGGAAATTGACATGCACACAGGTTCAGCTCCATGGCTGGGATGGCAGAAAGCACTGTGGTGGGGACAACTCTGCACAGCCATCATGATTAACCAGGAAGGTGGGGTTTATGCTGGAGTTGAGCCAAAGATGTGTTACCTGTTACCATGGCAACCTCCCTGGCTCCTCTTGCCCACAATACAACCCAAGATGGGAAAGTGCAGATAAGGAGACATGAGAAAATCTTGGTAATTTAACTTAAGAAGAAGAAAAAAAAAACAACTTGGGACTATAATGTATACGGCATGAAGGCCATCTGAAAGGAAGATAAAGTTCCAGAAATAAAGACAGTAATGAAACAGCAAAATATAAAGCACTACCTGTAAAAGAAGCTCTCAATTTGAGAGCCTCTATTTTCTGTATTTTGTAACTTGCAGTGAAATACATAGAGAGCTTCATATAATATAAAGAAAAAAATCAAAAGGATAATCATCCCAGCCTCTCTCCACAAGTTGTTACAAAGATTATAATGACTAATATTTGAATAGCTGACAAGTACTTTGCACATATATAATCTCATTTAATCTCCATAGCCAGCACGCCTTCCCTTGACACTGTACAAGCCTGTATTGCTGCGCTTACTTAGTAAATTGTGCTGCAATGGTGTGTTGACGATCCTTTTCATCTCATGACTGAAGTGTTCTAAAGTACAAGCCAGGCCTTCCTATCTTCCCCCTTGACAAGTGGCACAGGCCCTGGCACGTGAGGAGTCCTGGGAGATGTTTGAGGATGGACGGATAATGGCTGAATAGTGAGTAGTTGAATCAAGTAATTACCACTTTATCCAAGAAGCAGGAAACCATGAGCTGAGTTTTAGATGAGTCATACCTATGATGATAAGACATTTCTGCAGAGATGAACAGTCAGTTGAATCTGGAACTAAGAGGAGAGATAAGGCTGGGTTGATAATTTCAAAGTCATCAGCCTGTAGTTGGCAATAACTCTCCAAAGGCCCTTACAGCTGAGGCACTCACCACTCCTTCCCTATCAAACTAAAAAAAATTTTAAATCATACTATATTAGCTCTCTCTATATCTTACATTCCTGATAATTTTGGTGAGGCACCTTCTTAGCTCTCCTCTTCCACACTGCTGTGTGCTGCTCACTGCCTTACTCTAATTCTATACTGTGCTTACATCATCCAGTCTTCCCACCCAATCCAGTCTTCCCACTCAATAGTCAGAAGTCTCTAAACGCACGTGGAAATGTGTCTCTAGCCTCCAACTTTTCAACTTCTGTACTAAGTAAACACTTAGAGCCCTGGGTTCTGAATCTCTCTCTTCCTCTCTCTCTCTCTCTCTCTCTCTCTCTCTCTCTCTCTCTCTCTGTCTGTCTGTCTCTGTCTCTCTCTGTCTCTGTCTCTCTCTCTGTCTCTCTCTCTCCGTCTCTCTCTCTGTCTCTCTCTCTGTCTCTCTCTGTCTCTCTCTCTCTGTCTCTCTGTCTCTCTCTGTCTCTCTCTCTCTCCTATTTTTACCTGGAATTGGTTTCACCTGTCAATGCTATAACAAAATACCTGAGAGAGTATTTTGAGAGAGGAGAGATTTATTTTAACTCACAGTTCCAGAATGTTCAGTTCAGTTCAAGGTCCTTGGCTTAGTTAAGGTAAAATACCATGGCAGCAGGAGCATGTAGGAACAGCAGACACAAAGCAGAAAGCAGTATGGGAAGTGATCATGGGAAGATATAGCCCCCAGGTCATACCTACATCACCCAACTAAACCCTACCTCCCAAGGTTTCCAGTACCTCCCAAAATAGTACCACCATCTGGCAGTACATATAAGTATATAGGGGATGTTTCCAATTCCAGACATAACCTACTCCATTTTTAGTCCATCTTCCTAGGGCCCCCCAGTAGTACCTATTCTGTGATGGTCTTCTATAGTGCTGTGGATCAAATATGCAAATGAATTGTCTTTTTAGTTTAGCATTTTCCTTCATGTTAGCCAGAAACTTAACACAAAAGCAGTTTGTCTGTGTAGATGTTTCCATCGTATTATGCTGAGAGATTTTATGGCTGGATACTTTCAAGAAGTATGACACAATCTGCATATACATCAAGACAATGTTAATTGCAAAGAACAGGAAGTCAGCTCAAGCTGGTTAAAGTTAAAACAATGGACTATATTGGCCCATGCAACTTAGGAAGCCCAGCATTGATTCTGGGATCAAGTCATCAGGGTCTCATTGTTCCCAGATAAGCCCCTACTTTGTGGTAACCAATGGCAACCTCAACCTCATCTACATCCATAGTCAAAGCATCTATCCATTCAATCACAAAGAAGAGCTCTGACTGGCTCTGAGTTATACCATACTTATCATGTCTTTATGAATACGGCATTATAACTAAGAGCCCAGAAGGAGCACATGGAGTTGGGAAGGGGACGAAAATATATGAAACTCTCAGATATGATAATATACATGTGGCATAAAAACTAAGTCTACTCTTTCTTCTACTGAGTCATTAGTGGACCTGTCACTCACTCATCATATAGACATTATTTTCAACTTCCTAAAAATTAGCAACATCAAATGCTAGGAAGCTATGAGGTTTTACTATCTATCAAAAATTTACACATTGAATTATTTATCATGATTTTCTACGAGAAGAAAGAAGAAGTGGGAAGGGCTGGCATTAGAAAGGAACACGGCTATTGGGTTGGGAGGGGTTATACATCTCTGCGTATTTTTAAGTATTGCTTGGTGCTTTCACAAGGAATATGAATGAACTTACCAGCTTCCTGTCAAGGAAAGAGAACTGAAGATTCAAGAGTTTGGTTCAAAGAGAGACTTTTGAGAAAACAGGAAAAGAATGGCAATTTCTTAGAAGATGTACGCAGAGCTTCGGGGCCTCTTTTCATGCCCTCTTTCCTGTGAAAGCTAAACCAGGCGTGAAAACAAACAATAGCAACATCTGTGGTTCCCTTCCCAGAGCTGAAGAGCCGGAGTACAGCTGAGGGAAAATTGTTGTTTTTATTAGTGTTGTGTTTGTCTACTGTTTAAATCCACACTCCAGTGTATTAGGAATTAATTTGAACTTAGAAATTACATTCATTTCCTTTGAACAGTATGCTGATAAATTGAAAGTTAAATTGGGTCTAAAATATGTTTTACCCTTTACAAAAGTCACAGAAAACTGGCCAGCATTAAAATAGGGAAAGACCAAGTTGGGAATTAATTCTTCCTCTAATTTGGTAATTATTGAATTTCTGTGAGTGTAAGTTCCAGTTGAATTATCAACCTTGTCTGGAAAAGAATGAGAATGATTTTTTAAAAATAGCCTATAAGTCAAATTGGGTGAAAAATGATATATACTGTTGGTCTATTTGGGGCTGGGGGAAAGTGAGTGATATATTTGGGCATCATTAAAGCTGTCATTGATGAGAAATGAGGTCACTAAATCTGACAGTGTGCTCATGATTTGGGAGCCAAATCGCCATGGAATATAAAATTGAGAGAGAAAGAGGCACAGCATACCTAATCTATGTGGGGGATCTGTCGAGTTTCCCCAGGAACACAAGTGGCACTGGCTAAGAATTACTGTTCCTAAAGACCATCAATATTATATATTTTAGGACAGTGTTTAGTTTGGAAAGAGTGTGGCTGAAATAAAAGAATGTAACTTTATTGAGACCACCTGATGCTGAAGAATTTTGCACTAATCTGAGTGGATTTAACTTTCAAAAGCCAAGAATTTGTTGCTGTATTGATCCCTATGAATGTGGGAAACATAAGACAGATAAACAAGTGTTCAGTGCTCCTGACTATACCAAATGTGTGCGCATTATTCAGTCTGCAGCTTCTTGAAGGCGAATGTACAGTGTCTTTCTACTCAAAGAACAGGAATATATAATCTCCCAACAGTTACACTCAGAGATTTGTCTTCTTTAGTTTGTGAATAGCAGGTCTGTCCAAGCAGATTTTTATACTGATTTTTTAAAGGTCCAAGAAGAGTTGGGGGATATCCTAGGATTAAATTTGAAAAAGACTCATGTTGAGTGCATTATTATAAGCCATGTGTTTAAAACACAGACTATTGCTGGGCAAAGCACAAGGGCTGTTGGTCCCATATCTGGTATCGGTTAGTTACTTGTCTCACTGCTACTGCAAAAATACCTGAGAGATGCCACTTTAAAAAGGAAGGGTTTATTTCAGCTTACAGTTCCAAGGAATATAGTCACTCCTGGCCAGGAAGGTATGGAGGCCACAACAGGAGGTATCAGGTCACATTGCATTCTTAGGGAGCAGAGAATGGTGAATGTTTGTAATCAACTTGCTTTCTCCTTTTCATTCAATCTAAAACCCTTGCCCATGAAATGGTACCACCCATGTTTCAGGCAGTTTTTACCACCTCAATTAACCTAATCTATATAATCACTTATAGTCATGCCCAAAGATTTGTTTCCATGGTGATTCTAAATTGCATCAAGTTAACAATAAAAAAAATCTCACACACACATACACACACACACACACACACACACACACACACACAGAGTTTCTAAAGGATTCTAAACAATCCACTGCATTGTCTTCCTGTTATACTTCCAGTTACAGAGCAAAATGACAAATGTTTATCACATAGCCTTACTCACCTTCCGTGCACCATGAATGAATCCTCTAACTAAGCTGTAAAGGACTTAATTATATCGTGTCTTACTCTTTAGGTGCTAAAGTACTGTCAATTTGCTCATTGCAGTCTTCTTCTAAGATCTATGAATTTTTTAGCCTGAGTAAGCAGGCATGTTTTGTTTGTTGATTTGTTTATGCCAGGTTCCCAAGACAGGGAAAAGGAAAGTGAGAGATGGGGGAAGAAGACAGAGTTGAAAGAGGTTCCTCTTTTCCTTCCACCTCTGAAAAGCCATGATTACCACCCAAAATAAATAGGAAGACAGTTGATGTAGTTTAAACAAATGAGATGGATAAGAACAGAGGGAGGCTGAGACTATAACAGAACAGAAAGCTTATGCCCAGATGCCCCATGACAAGGAACAATGGCTATTCAGTACTTGCCAATTGTTTCCAAGTGTCAACTCAGATCTAGAATCTAGTATTAGATCTTTCAATTTTCTAAGAGAGGCTATGAACTCAGATTTTCCATGGACTTTCTCAATTTTTAAAGGCTGTCTGAATTTTTTTTTATTATACCCTATGTCAAATAAAACCTATCTTCCATCCAGAGTTATCTTGCACAGTGCCCCTTTAGACCTGTGATTCAACAAAGGTAAATGGCATTTTGGCATGTCCCAAAAGACCTCATAATTAAGTAAGGCATGGTGCATAGGCATTTGGTCAAATGAGAACCAAGACTCATTCACACTTCCTGAGCTGCTCAGTGCTGTTGTTTTAGTGCAAACATGAGCTTTGGCTACTGGACTGTGTGTGTCATGCGTTAATTGGACCTCATGCCATTTTAAGTGTGCATTTCTAGAATAGATTTTTCATGTAAATCATAGAACACTACCTTTTGAAACCCATACATTTTTAATATCTAATATTATCAGAAGAAAACAAGCAAGTAGATTCTGAATTATTAGCCATTCTTAATGAATTGAGAGGAATAAAAGTTGAGTTTAGAAGCCACAAAGCAGAACTGGGGAATAAATGAAATAACAGACAGATAATAAATAATAAAATAATAACAGACAGAACTTATATGTAAAGGAATTGAATATACCCATTTGTTAATGCAGCAAGTACTGGTTGAGTGACATGTACACACATCATGTTAACAACTATGCAAGTGTTATTTAATCTTTACAACAATCCAGGTCTTAGTTTGGGTTCCCACAGAAGCAAAATCTGGGACAAATATTTGAGTGTAATTGTTCATTTGGAAGATGACTTCAGGCAAACCGTGAGGCAGAGAGATGAAAGAAGCCACAAAGTGACATAACAGCACAAGTAGAAACCGCCATGAGCAATAGGAACTCAATACACGGGGCGCTCTAAGAACTCAGCCATCACGTGCAATGGGCAGAGGGGCTGTGGTGTTTAAACCATCATCCTCTTTAGTCATTGGCTGAAGGCCGCTCTCAGGATACTTTCATTTCTTGGCATTTATAGCTGCCAGGTTGAAGTAGCAAGAAGGATGCACCCAGGAAAGAAATGCAGGTGCCAGCAATGAAAAGTTAGGCCAACATGCATAAAAAACGGGAAGAGCCAAAGAGATGTGAGTGGACCCTCTACCACTATCCTTGGGCTAGTGGAACCTCCTACTAGGCCCATTTTATGCAAAGGCTCTACACGGGATTCACTTTTCCATTAAATGCTGGCAGGTGATTCCCCCTACCCCCTTTGAAACATCCCAATCCAGGGTGGGGAAGCTGCCAAGACTCCTTAGAGATACAGGGACATGGAAGGAATAACTTCTCAGCTGTTCTGTCAGCTACAGGACAAAGTAGCAGCAGTCTAGACATCGATCCCCAGGTTCAAGTGTCAACAGCACATCAGTAGTCACCAACAGGCAGAGCTTATATGTGTCAGTATTCTTTGGGAACCACCAAAGATGAAAGGCATCATGAGCTAAGATAAGCAAGTAAGACAGTGACTGGTGCCACGTGAAAGTCAAAAGGACCATTGTCAAGGACTACCAAGATTACCCACTAAACACTGTCTCATAGGAAGGGAGGGTACACAGACGTACCTAGACAAAGTATAGACTATGTGAAAATGTATACTGTCCTAAAGTTGTAGCCACAAGCCACAGAAGTACACATTGAAGGTATGTCCACAGGGCTTCCAGGTATTCCTTCCCTTTCCTCTATTGAAGATTGTGCCAACAATTTAAAATGACATAGATCAATTGCCAAACTATTAAATGTCAGTTAATAACTTGAGAAGCTGAATACAAAATGAACTTGCTAACACTGCCTTGTTATAATTCCATTGTGTATAAAAAATCAGATTTAAATCCTTAATAAATGTATGAAAATATAATTATCAAGTTATTGTTCTTGCACGAGTGATTAATAATCGCACCATTGACTTTTCCATGGTGCTTTTGGGTTATTGAGTGGAAATATTTCAAATGGTCCTTTTTTTGTAGCTTTAAAAAAAATAATCCTTGTGAATAGTTTCAAGTTTATTCCCCCATTAGACTCTAAAATGCTTGTGAACTGGGAAATGCCATTCATTTCTAAGACCTAAAAGAGTGCCTATCACATAGTAGGTATTTGTGAATAAATAAAGATTCCTACCTTTGTAAATGAATATATCCTTTGTTTTTATTTTTGGCTACAATAGGACTGAATGATGTGGGTTCAAATCTTGGACCCATCAATTATTAGCTGAACCATCTTAGTCAGGTTACTTGACCTCTCTGAATGTTGCCAGTTTTATCAGTTGGAAAACGATGCCTGTCTTAGTTTGGTTTCTCAGAATAGATTCTGATATTAAGAACTTGGAAGTGGGCAATTCTCATTGGCAGTCAAAGAAACAAAGAAAATTGGACAGAAAAGGAAGCAAAGTCAATTAAACACATGTAAATGAGTACACATGCCCGGTCCCACAGGAAGTGCTCTGGGAAATGCTGTCAAACCTGCCTCTGATGCTTCATGTGGGACAAGCAGACAGGAGAAGGGTATCCACTTACTCTATCCTCTACTGACTAACAGCTATCTAGTGGTTTTAACTATTTCTACATCAAGTTCCATTTACATGCAAAAGCGTAGACTCCTATAGCTCTAGAGAAAGCCATCAGGCAATAAGAGAGATGGAGGCATCTGAGGCGAAGAACTATCACACCAATGGGACTCACAGCTGCAGACAACCTCAGAAGAGCCATGGGAAAATAAGGCAGGGCATCACTAACAGCTGCCACAGGATACCTCCTGTACCATGGAACCACCTTACACACAAGTCGGGAGTTTCAAATGAGAAAATGTATGGCGAGCACAAACCATACAGTGCCTGACCCATCGGAAATTGCCTATAAATTGTTGTGGTGATTGGACTGGTTGTTCTTGTTAAATGTGGTGGTGAAAATTGAAATTCATAAAGAGAATACTGGAATTTACAAGTCAATTCCACGCTGTTGCTGCCTGCTCTCAAGCAAGGTCTTTTGCAAGTTCATGAGTTATAGCGGGGAAGAAAATATGATCATTGCCCCCGTAGAACTCACGGTTATAAGGGACAGCCAGACTCCAAAGTTAATGTGGATTCCTGTTCTGCCTCACTTCTTCTCTTTGGATGGGTTTGAGCTTTCCTGATGATACCAGGAGAAAACAGCACAATGCGCACACATTTTATTGCTAACTGAATTAAAATACAAACTATGCCGTCACCCCTGCGAAACTCTCATACTCCACACATGCTCTGTATGCCACAGCCACTGCCTTAGACTATAAATATGTTTATTATAATGTGATTTCCCCCTCCTACCCACTATTACCCATCCACGAGATTTTCATTTGTGTTTCTCCAGCAATAAATGCTAAGAAGATTCAAGGGCAAGGAGTTTGAGAGGCAATCTCAGAAAACTCCAACAGGAAAGTGTGGAAGTGAGACAGGACAAAGAAGTCATCTGATTTAGGGTGTGTTACCAAGGAGTTGTCATTATGGGAAGCTGGATCTTAATCATACAGCGAGTTCTGGAAATCAATATAGGGCACACAGTGCTATTCTATCTGAGGAATGGGGAGCCAGGGCACTTGGTACACCAACCCCCATAAAGTTTGTTGAGAGCTACATTGGAGGTATTCACTCTCTGGAACTTCTGGTCTGCTGTGCCCCATCAACAGAGTCATGTCTGATGACCAGAGGAAGTCTAAGGAAGTTGGAAGTCAGGGAATACTCATATTTTTGCATAACTGTACCTCTGAGGATGCTGCTCCTTTAGCCTAGAATGTGATGATAATGAGATCCAAGTGCCAGTGTATCAGGCACTCACAGGTTCTGTTCAAATCCATAACACCATATGGAGTAGCAACCACCACAGTCAAGGTAAACAACAGGCACAAAGGGAGCGTAGAGGAGCCTCAGCTGAGACCTCTTCAGCAGACCATCAAACAAAGCCACAGAGAGGAGATTCATTCCACAGACTTCCCTTTGTATCAGGACTATCTATAGCTTCTTTTCTGTTTCTATGATAAAATACACTGACTGAAGCGACTTCAGGGGAAAAGGTTTATTTCAGGTCACAGTTCAAGATTACAGTAAGGATGCAGAGAGCAATGGATGAATGCACGCTTGCTGTTCAGTTCCCTTTCTCCATCTTTTACAATCTAGGGGAATGGTGCCATGCACAGTGGACAGATCTTCCTGCTTCAATTAACATAATCAGGATAATCCTCCATGGTGATATAAGAGGCCCTTCTCTCAGATGACTCTAGATTCTATCAAAATGACAATTAACACTAGCCATCAGAGACTGTGTCTTCTTTATTATTGGCCACTGGCTCCTGACACATTCTCTAGCACATAATGGGCATTCCAGGAAAAGTTTTGGATGGATGCATGCATGGTATTTGCAAAAGTGTGCTTGAAGGATGACTAGTTCACTAGTTCTAAAATAAAAAATTTAGTATCCTCAGTAAAGGGTTATACAAATGATGTGGCTCCAAATTGGAAAACTCACAGCACAACCCATTATCTACAGCTGCTTGCAAAGGGTTGCCTTCCACAGAAGCATGATCTGCCTTCCTGTGACTTCTACTCTCCCATCCTACTTTTGTCTTTAGAACAAACATAACTCCAAAATTGATCACCTCTCCCTCAGGTCATAGCCCTTTTGATACTGGGCAGCATGTCTCCTAAGATTTATACAACTCTGCTTTCTTGTCAATATCACAGAATGAAGAGTGTCCTAGTTGTTTTTAATATCAACTTGACACAAGCTAGAGTTACTGGGGAAGAAAAAACCTCAATTGAGAAAATGCCTCCATCAGATTGCATGGAGCCAAGTCTGTAGGGTATTTTCTTCATTCATGATCAATGTGGAAGGGCCCAGCCCACTGTGCTGGATATCACTCCTGGACAAGAGGTCCTGGGTGTATAAGAAAGTAGGCTAAGCCAGCCATGAGGAAGAAGCCAGCAAACAGTGCTCCTCCACAGCTTGTGCCTTAGTTCCTGCCTCCTGGTTCCTGCCTTGAGTTCCTGCCCTGACTTCCCTCAGTGGTGGAGTGTGACCTGAGAGTTGTAAGCTGAAATAAACCCTATCCTCCCCAAGTTGATTTTGGTCATGATGCTTTATCACAGCAACAGAAACACTAAATAGGACAAGTAGACTCATCCCACTGTTTCTGACCATATGGGGTTATATTTTGGAACCTCCAGTCATGACTGTTGGTCTCTTCCAAATCTGAATTCAATTCTCAATGGAGCTAGTCGAGTAAATAATGTGGATTTCCTGAGCCCCACCCCTCCACTTAGGAAACAAATGCAATAATGAGTGTCTCATGGAAGCCACAGTGAGCATTTTAGGTTAGTCTCTCCCATTGAACTTATTGGTCTTTCCTCCAGTATGTCACTACTAAGTCACATCTCCTTGCATGCCCTGGCCTTGAGAGCCTTCAATTCATAAGAAAGATGAGACTAGATAAATATTTGTGTCACCCAAGCCACTGCACAGAGAATTTAGTCCAAAGGCAGTCACTTCTTGGGCTCCTCCCCCATCTCCAGCAGCTCAGAGTTAAGCAGCTGCCCTTGTTCCTACAAAAGCAGGAATAAGTAGAGCTAGTTTGTTCACCTGCTGAGCAAAGGGACTGATTACCCAAGAAAGGAAAGTGTCACCCAAAGAAATCAATACAGATGAGGCTCTGAAAAGGTTGACTGGCTGCCCAGGATTAGATATTGATCTCGCTTGTTTTCCCACTTATTGCTCTGTTCGCCACCTGTGGAGGCCACTTCTAATCTCCTCCTAATACCAGGCAATACAAGAAGGCTCAGCCCAGGGCAGGCTTGGTGCATGAGGACATAAAGGGGTTCCCAGGTCTTTTGTCCAAAACAGCATGAACACAAAGGGAAAAGTCCCCCAACACCATGTGGCAACTCCGGTTGGGTGGAGGGTTTAAAAGAACTAGAAACTCAGGCTGAATCTGAAGTAAAGCCATGTCTGAACCACTACCCCACAAAACTCTCTGAGGTTCCCAAAAAAAGTCAGGGGAAAAGTGTTCTGGTGAAAGATCCACCTCAACTCCCCTCCCCCATCTCTTTCCCTAAACCCGCCCCTTCAAAGCCCATCAAACACAGCTTCTCCCCCAGAGAGGCTCAAGACCACTCCCACAGGGTATATAAGCTGTATCCCAGAAAACAGACACATGGTTCTTCCAGGCTCTTGTCCCAGTCTCTGCAGGGCTGGGGAATCACCCAGGTATGCTTAACCATTAAACCGGGCCTTTTCCTACTTTGGTCTAATTTGGATTGCTACGTCTGCAGAGAGGCCTATCAGGCTGCAAAAAACTTACCAGAAAGAAGTCAGAATTTACAAAAATGTAAATAAACTTATATAAACTTAAATAAATATCTATTGGTTTTCCTTTAAAAAAAAAAAAACAGGGTTTCTCTGTGTAACAGCCCTGGCTGTTCTGGAACTCACTCTGTAGACCAGGCTAGCCTCAAATTTAGAGAGATTCACCTGCCTCTGCCTCCTGAGTGCTGGGATTAAAAGCATGTACCACTACTGCCTTGTAGCTAGAGTTTTCCTGCCTTGCCCACAGTCAGGACAAATCTCTGTCACCAGCTAGTCCCAGAGCCGCTCAGACCCAACCAAGTAAACACAGAGACTTATATTGCTTACAGACTGTATGGCCGTGGCAGGCTTCTTGCTAACTGTTCTTATATCTTAAATTAATCCATTTCTATAAATCTATACCTTGCCACGTGGCTTGTGGCTGGCAGTGTCTCTCTCACTGAGCTTCCTGTTCTCTCAATTCTCCTCTCTGTTAGTCCCGCCTATACTTCCTGCCTGGCCACTGGCCAATCAGTGTTTTATATATTACCAATCAGAGCATTTGACATACAGACCATCCCACAGCCTGGCATCTATTGGTTTTCTAAGACTTGTGCATGGACATTTAGAACATAAAAAGAAAATCCCAGAAACCAGGCATGGTGGTACATACCTGTAATTCCAGCATTCAAGAGGCTGAGGGGGAAGATTCAAAGTTCAAGACTAGCCTGGGTTAACTAAGAAGATCTTGTCTCAAAAAAAAAAAATTAAAGACAAAAATGAGGGGAAGGAAACAAAAGGCATAAACTCCATAAGAAAGATGCTAGCATGCACGCGGGTGTGTGTGTGTGTGTGTGTGTGCGCGCGCGCGCGCAAAATGAAGTGCTAGCTTAAATTCTTATGGACATATTAGGACAACACTGTTTTACTCACTAAATTAAAGGGCTTTTTTTCTATAATAATGTTGCATAATAGCAACTGTTCAAAGAAATGGATGAAAGGAATGAATAACTTTCTCTATTTAATTTGCTCTTTCAAAAGTCAAAATTCATCATATACTTTGAATCAATAATTCCACATCTAGGAATTAACCTGAAAGATGTCATTAGGAATGTGTGCAAAGCTTTTCTAGAAGTTACAAGGCATTTCTCTCCTTCCAGAGACATAAAACTGGAATATATGGAAGGTGGTCATGTAGCCCAGATGGAGAGGATATTACAGTGAACAGCACTCATGATCTTCCAATGTAGTGGAGGACCCAAACCAGCCTCAAGAAAACAAAACACAAAAAAAAAAAAAACAGCAAGACCAAGAGACCCTTTACTCTTCACTAGTCAATAAGCATTTGGCCATCACTATGTTAGGGATATAGAAAAATAAAATTTATTTTAAAGTCAAGCATGGTAGTATACACCTATAATCCCAACACTTAAGAAGTTCAACAAGAGAATCCCAAACCAATCTAGAGCTCTCAGCTGCTGCTCCAGCACCATGCCTGCCTGCCTCCTGCCATACTACCACCCTGATGGTCATCAACTCACTCTCTGAAACTCTAAGTAATCCCCCAATTAAACACTTTCCTCTGAAAATTTCTTTTAGTCATAGTACTTCATCCAGCAACAATAAAGCTAACTAAGACACAGGGCTGTGGTGATATACTGTTTGTATATCAACAGTATATCAACAGCTTGCCTGAAGATCTGAGGACAGAGCCAGCCACAGAGTTAGCCATAGAGGTCAGGCAGTGGTGGCACACAGTGGTGGCACACACCCTTAATCCCAGCGCTAGGAAGGTTGAGATGGAAAGTGATATGGCTGGGCAGAGAAAGGAATATAAGGCAGGAGGAGACAGGAACTCAGTCTCTTTCAGGCTGAGGAGTTGGTGAAGTAAGAATTGGTAGCTGTGGTTTGTTCTTTCAGCTTTCACTCTGATATCTGGCTCTGGGTTTTTATTATTAAGACCATTTAGGATTTGTGCAACACTGGCCTACATAGTGAGACCCTGTGTTTAAAAAAAAAAAATGTAGTTCTAGGACCATTTAAGACTGCTCTGATTAGACAATTATAACTTCCATCAATTTACTTCACTTTTATCAAGCTTTCTGGTATGGGCCTCTCCCACCTTTGCAGGTCAATATTCCATATGCAAGATAACTACGGCACTATTTATTCTGTGGCTGTTCTGGCTCCAGTGGCCCAGGTACCCCTGGGGGCAGGGGTGAGAAGACACAAAATCTTGGAGTTGTAAGCAAGCTTGTTTATTAAACAAAGGGCTGAGGTAGTTATGTGTGTGCTGTTTGGTGGGCTTTGCTGCTATGGCTATTGTGGCATTTCTTGACTTGGCCCTGGGTCTTGTGTGGGCAGTTGTCATCTTGGGGGTCCAGTTTCAGGCTCCTCTGGGTCAGGGCACTACTGCGCATGTCACAGCTTTTTTTACTTGAGGCTTAGCCTGTTACCTGGCTTGTGGGCCTTATCTGCCTCATTTATTCTGCTATTGATTATTGTTACATACTCTTTCATTCTTATCCAAACATTGGGTAAGAAAAACTCATAGAGAACATAATGGTCTTAAACTTTTTATGGCCCTTTCCTCTGTAGATGTTGATCACTAACATGAGCTACATGAGATCAGTATTAATCCCTGATTATTGGTGCATGCAGAACCCGTCCCTAATACCAATGTTAGGACAGGGTTAACAGAAAGCCTAGGGAAATGGTTCAGTGATTAAGAACACTTGCTGTACAATGTTAAGGACCAGAGTTTAGATCCCAGCACTCATGTAACAAGCCAGGCATCCTACAAACACCTCTAACTCCAGTTTCAACAGACTCCCTCTTCTAGCCTGCATGCATGCATGGGCATTTGTACAGACACACACATATGCACATACATTCACATAGATACATAAAAACACACATAAATAAATAAATCTTCTAAAAGTTTCTTGGCCAGGCGGTGGTGGCGCACACCTTTAATCCCAGCACTTGGGAGGCAGAGGCAGGCGGATCTCTATGAGTTCAAGGCCAGCCTGGGCTACAGAGTGAGTTCCAGGAAAGGCACAAAGCTATACAGAGAAACCCTGTCTCGAAAAACCAAAAAAAAAAAAAAAAAGTTTCAATTCTAAGTGGAAAATAAAATCTGAGAGGTGACAGCTGTTTTTCTCCTAAAATTGTATTTCAGTAATTCACATCTGCCTTTAGGTAAAAGAAGCTCTGTTTACCAGCTACAGGGAGGAAAGCAGAGAAGAACACTGTGGTGGTTTGACTAACAATGGCTCCCACAGGCTCATGCATTTGAAAGCTTAGTCACCAAAGAGTGGCACTATTTAAAAAGATTAGGAGGTGTGGCCTTGTTGGAGGAAGTGTTTCACAGAGGGTGAGCTTTGAGGTTTCAAAAGCCCAAGCCAGGCCCAGTGGCACTCTCTCTGTCTGTCTCTGTCTCTCTCTCTATCTGTCTCTGTCTGTCTCTGTCTCTCTGTCTCTCTCTCTCTCTCTTTCTGTCTTTGCCGTTTGCAAATCTGGATGTAGAACTCTCAACTACTTCTCCAACACAACGTCTGCCTTATGCCATGTTTCCCATTATGATGACAACGGACTAAACCTCTGAAACTGTAAGCCAGCCCCAGTAAAATCCTCTCTTTTATAAGAGCTGCTGCAGCCACAACGTCTCTTGACAGCAAGGGAACAGGGACTAAGATGAGCATTCTCTGATAACCTGGTGCTGTGATAAACTAGCCCTGGGACCGCCGGGGCAAAAGAACTTCAGACTAACTACCGCCACACCAACACAGTCCTTTGGTTCCTGCTTCCCAATATTTGATACTAATAGCCACAGTCACTACAGCAAGTGGACAGAATCATTTCCCTCCCTGTGTCCATGATGTTCTTCAATATGACTCCAAAGCTCTACACAGAAGGAGACTCTTTTTTTTTTCCACTCTCTCAATATAGTTAGCCTTGCAACTTGCATTCATCAAAAGAAGGTGGTACATCCTTGTGTAACTCAGATGCCGATGGTCTAGTTGGGAAACCTACACTTGAATCCCCACATTTTATTAAGGCAGAGTGCCAGAGGAAGCCAGCTAAAACTGAGAGTTAAGTAAAATTGGGAATCTCGTATTAGCAAAAATGTTTCAATTATTTTTAAGTCCCTTGTCATACTGAGAGCTGTTGTGGTGTCACTGTGTGTCACAACACTGGTGTGTGGGTTCATGCGGGTCCATGGAAAGAAGACTCAGAGGCATCTTAAGAATAAATCTAGCCTTTCATGGACTGGAGCACTTTCCCTTTGCCTCTGGCATTTTTATTTCTCTCCATTACAGTTTAGCCAGTCAATTTCCATATGCTCAAAACAACCTGAAAGGAGCTCCCAACAATACAATGCCAAGTGCAAATTCCTCAATTTCTTAGGTACCACAGTTTTCTGGGTTTCCTGAACCAAGTTTTGCGTAGGCCTTTGTATTCTTTCGAGACTCTGAGACAGGATTCACGTAGAAGGCAACAAGAGAAACAAAAGGTGTCTGCTAAATAAATGATGGATTAGGGCTAGGTGCTACTCTCTGGAGCCAGGCCAAGTGCAGCTCAGCAGGAATGCAGCCACACTGTGGGATGTCTTTCTGTATGCTGTGAATATGTGTTGCTCTGATTGGTTGATAAATAAATCTGCGTTGGCCTATGGCAGGGCAGGATAAGGTTAGGTGGGACATTGAAACTGAAAACGAGATGAAGAAGGGTGGAGTTGGGGGAGATGCCAGTCCACCACTGAAGGAGCAACACAATGACAGCAGACCAGTAATGCAACAGCCACATGGCAACGTATAGATTAATAGAAATGGATTGAGTTAAGTTATAAGAGCTAGCTAGCAAGAAGCTTGACCCATAGGTCATATAATTTGCAATTAATATTAAGCCTCTGAGTGATTATTTTATAAGTGGCTGCAGGACCTCAGGGCCAGGTGGGACTAGAGAAACGCAGGACCTCAGGGCCAGATGGGACACAAGAAAATTTCCATCTACAGAGAGCCAGGAGGATCTCAAACTGGATAAAAGAAACAATCAATAGGTACCAACAAAGACATGCAAAGGCATCACAGTAAGGTGGAAAGAATTTTTAAACAACTACCAGAAAAAAATGATCCCATGAGCAACTAGAATGTGCAACAGATGCACAAACAGAGAGCATGAGAAAACAAATATAAGCTGTAAAGGAAAACTAAATGGAAACTTTAGAACTAAGTACAATAACTAAAATATGTAAAGCTCAATAGATGAACTCAACAGCAGAATAGAAGAGGGAGAAACAGTTCGTTGAATGGCGTGAAAATAGAAATTACCCAGTTCAGAGAGAAAATAAACCAGACAAAATTTTTAAATAAATAAATAAAATTATAAAAAATCAGAGCCTTGGGGACTTGTAGAAATACAGTGGAAAAGATTTAACATTGATGTGAGCTGAGACTTGGGAAGCAAAAGAAAGTAATACTGAAAAGTAGTCGAAAATGATTACTGATTTTTTAAAAATATATATATGCTTTTAAAAACACACAGAATGAGTAAACCCTAAACCAGATGCATTTTTTTAATTGACTCCCATCACAGGAAAATTTCTGAATGCTAATGATGAAGAAAAATATCCTGAAAGCAAGAATATAACAGGTTCATGGATGGATGGGAAAGGATTTGAATGGCAGCAGATTTCTCATCAGAAATAGTGGAAGACAGGAGAAGATGATACAATTTCCAAGTTCTGGAAAGTAATAATAACCTTCCAGAATGAAGCACAAACAAAATGGCCCCAGATGAAGAAAAACTAAGAGATTTTTCTTAGTAGAATATCTACCCAAGAAGAATGGCTAAAGGAATGTCCCTAAATAGAAACGAAAGAATAAAAGAGGGGACCAGGGGTATCCACAAGTAAAAAGGAATGCGATGTGTACAATAGACTTTTGTTTTCCTCATGAATTTAGTTTGATGATTGAAGGAAAAAATTAAAAAAAAAAACATGAACAGGACCTGTATGCAAAAATTACAAACACATGATAAAGGAAACCAAGGAAGTCCTAAGTAAAAGGGGAGAATTGTGTTGAACTGGAAGATTAACCATACAAAAGATGTCCATTCTCTCCAAATGAATATACAAGCTTCATTCAGTGTCTCCAAATCCCAGCAAGATTATCTGCAGATAGAGCTAAGATTATTCTGAAACATGAGACATACATAGAAGAGCTAAGATCGTTTAATTAGAGCTCTTGTGTCTTTCCCTCCAAGGTTAGTGGGCTAGAAATGAGACACCAAAGATGACAGGGTTGAATGGGGTATGGACTCTTAAGTGGTGGGGACTAGTGGGAGGTCCTTGGGTCACTGGGGACACTGTCCTGTCCTGGGTGAGTTGTTGTTATAAAGCCTGAGCCTGCCTCTAAATCACTGTCTAGCTTCTGGTTTGAAGTGTGATCACAAGCTCCCCCACTGCTGTCTGCCATGATGTGATTCAGCCCAGAAGGCCCTCACCAGAACTGAGCCAATATAGGTACCATGTGCCCTGGAATCTGCAAAACTGTGAATGAACTAATCCTCCTTGCTTTAGCAATAACTCACAACAATGATGAAAAATTGAGCAGTACGTCTGTAGGCCCAAGTTCAAGACTTAGTACTATAGTCAAGACAGCGTGATGGCAGGGGGCAGATGGTGCAGATCACTGGCCATCCAAGAAACAAGAATAAGCACAAAAACTAGGCTCACATGATGTTTCAAAAGTGTGACAGCAATACAATAGACAAAATACAGCCTTTAGACTAATGATTATGCAGCAGCTGGACATTCATAAGCATTTACACACACACACACACACACACA
>CABHPH010151630.1:0-16068 GCA_902168325.1 Peromyscus nudipes
TGTCCTCTGACTTCTGTATATGTACCATCCATCCCATTCCTCTCACACACCACATAAACATAAAGAAACATTTTGAAATGTCAATATTCAGGTCTGGCGGGATGGCTCAGTATGTAAAAGTGCATGTCACCAAATTTTACAAACTTTGTTCATTTTCTAACTTCTGAAAGTCAGTATCTAACCTCCATAAGCATGAGGTGACATGCATAAGGCCAGACATACAGAGACATGCAAACAAAATGAAATATTTAAAAAGTAATAATATATTTAAGAAATAAACGTTCAGCTTTAAAATAAAACTCTAATGAGACCACTCCTACAAATGGAATATACTCTTTCGGTTTGATGTGCATTCAGTATTAAGTGTTAAGATATCTGCAATTTATTATAGTGGTTCAATATGGACACATAAAGAATTGACAGGCAATAGATGGACTGAAAAATGGGTATTTTGAATATAAAACATGAATTACTGAATCAAAGGATGTGGGCATCCGTTCAGTCCTACTTGAAGTCTTCACTGTGTTTCAAGCAACATTAATCGAAAGAGAAAGAATATACAGGAAGAAGGCTGGAGGCAAGTAACTCAGGTAGTCAAGCAATGTAAGACAGAACTTGGGTTCTCACAAATGAATGTTCCTATTGTATTTGTCTCATGGTGTTTAAAAAAAAATAAAACCCTTTCCTAACAGAAGCCTGCAACCTTAGAAACTCTCATGCAAAGACAAGAAAAGCTATAATTTTGTTTCACAAATGGATGTTAGAGGTACAGAGAGCTGAGTAGGAAAACAAGTTAGTAAATAAAAACATCTAATTATTTAACAAAATACCTTTATTGCTTTCTCCAAAAGTAAATTTTTGGAGGATTTAGAGTACTATGAAGGAGGTACGTTTATGCCATAAAGTGGTGATTTCAAATGAATATTAGCAATTATTGCTTTCTTGGTATTGAGGATAATTGGTGTTTTTTTTCTAAAATTCCAGTTCATAAAATATTTTTAAACACACATTTCACACTTGTGTTGATAGAAAGTGCATACATGATGATTTATATACTTAAAGATCAATAATCTTATAATATGGAAATTTTTTCACAGATCCTCCAACTCTCTGAACATCTCTATCCTGGATTTACTACTTTTCTAATACTATGAAATAAAATATAAAGCACCAAGCAAAGACTGACTATATGTGTGGTTAGCTTTATGTCAACCTGACACAAGCTAGAGCCATCTGAGAGGAGGGAATATCAACTGAGAAAATGCCTCCATAAGATTGCACTTTAGTCAGGAGTTTAGGGCATTTTCTTAATTAATAATAGAAGAGGAGGGCCTAGCCCATTGTAGATGGTTCCACCCCTGAGCAGGTGATTCTGGGTGCTATAAAAAAGCAGGCTGAGAAATCCGTAAGAAGCAAGCCAGTAAGTAGCAATTCTCCATGGTCTCTGCATCAGCCCAGGCTTCTAGGCTCCTGTGTGGTTCTCCTCTTGGTTTTTCTTAGTGGACAGTGACTTGAGATATATAAGCCAAATAAATCCTTTCCTCGCCAAGTTGCTTATGGTCATGGTGCTTCATCAAGAAATAGTAGCCTTAACTAAGATGACATTATAAGCATAGTGTAAATCACTTCTCTATCTATTTGTCATCTAAGTATGTGTATATGCCTACTTCTTCAATAATACAGATTGGAAAAATGACGGTCAGAACTTCAACAATTTGCTCAAGGATACATATATAGTAAGAATCGATCCCACCATTAAAAGAAATTGAAACTGACTATTAACACTGTGGAGATCATCTAATTAACTACCTTACATTTGCTATATCAATGGAAGCAGAAGCATAAACTTTGCTTCATCTTTGTTTTGTGTGTGTGTGTATGTGTGTGTGTGTTTGTGTGTGTGTGTGTGTGTATGAGAGAGAGAGAGTATGTGTGTGTGTGTGTGTGTGTGTGTGTGTGTGTAATATGCATGGTGTATGCCCATATGTGTGTGAGCATGTACACACTTTTGCCCATGTGGGTATCTGATGTCCTATCACTCTCTGACTTACTGTTTTGAGGCAATATCTCTCATTGATTTTGAATCTAAGCTGTTAGCCTACAAGCCCTCTAGTCTTTCCATCTGCTTCCATCTCTCTCAAAGTATTAGCAACACCGGTGTCTTGCAAACATGCTGAGCTTTTAAATATTAGTTCCACTGATTTGAACCCAGATCCTCATCTAAATGGGGTCACCTTCTGAGCCATCCTCCCAACACTTCATCACTGTTTCAAATTAATAGGAAAGTAAGAGGAGAAATGATGTGTGCTATGTGAAATGCAGAATAGGTCTCTATCCAGTTACCTTATTGAAGAGACAAAGCTGGAGAATAAGGATAAAATCAAAAGACTCAGTGTTGTTGAATATTATTTTAAGATATGTTGCATTTGTTTATGCTGTGGAATATTTGTTTAATGATGCAAAGGTATGTTGCATTCTTTTATGTTGCATTTGTTTAACTCTGTGAAGCTGTGGTATTTTGCCTGTCTAAAACACCAGACTGGTCTAAAGAAGAGCTGGACAGCCAAAAGCAAGGCAGGAGAAAGGATAGGAGGGGTTGGCGGGCAGAAAGAATAAATAAAAGGAGGAAAGGAAGGTTAGAAAAGCAAGAGAGATGAAGGAATGAGAAAAGAAGGGGCCAGCCAACCAGCCATACACCCAGCCACGGAGTAAGAGTGAAAGTAAGATTATAGAAATAAGATAAGGAAAATAACCCAGAGGCAAAAGGTAGAGAGGATAATTTATTTAAGAAAAGCTTTCTAGAAATAAGCCAAGCTAAGGCTGGGCATTCATAAGAAATAGTAAGCCTCCATGTATTTATTTGGGAGCTGGGTAGTAGGTCCCCAAAGAGCCTAACTGTAAAAAACAACCAACTACTAGATGTAAAGCAAAGAATAAGCAGAGTACAACCCACAGCTCCAGAGAAGCTAGCTAACAAAAAGGACCCTAAGAGGGATGCATGGATTGCCCTGGGAAGGGAAAATAGATGAGATCTCCATGAGAAAATGGGGGTGAGGGGAATGGAGGGTAGGGGATGGGGGATGAGAACATAAGGGAATGGGATGGTCAAACTGGAACAGGGATGGAGTGGAAGAGCAAGGAAAGAGATACCATGATAGAAGGAGACATCATGAGGATAGGGAGAAACCCGGTGCTAGGGAAATTCCCAGGAATCCTCAAGGATGACCTGAGCCAGCTTAGACTACTAGCAATAGTGGAGAGGGTGCCTGAACTGGCTTACCCCAGTAATCAGATCAGTGAATACCCTAAATGTCATTATAGAGCCTTCATCCAGTAACTGATGGAAGCAGATGCAGAGATCCACAGCCAAACACCAGGCCAAACTCCAGGAGTCCAATCAGAGAGAGAGAAGAGGGATTCTATGAGCAAGGGGCATCAAGATCATAATGGGGAAACCTACAGGACAACAAAACCAAACTAGTGGGAACTCATGAACTTTAGACCAATAGCTTTGGAGCCTCCATGGGACTGGACTAGGCCCTCTGCATAAGTGAGACAGTTGTGTAGCTTGATCTGCTTAAGGGGCCCCCTGGCAGTAGGATCAGCACCCATTCCTGGTGCATGAGCTGACTTTTTGAAGCTCGTTACCTATGGTGGAACACCTCACACAGCCTTGAGGCGGGGAGAGGGGGGGTGTTGGACCTGCCTCTACTGAATGTACCAGGGTCTCCTGACTCCCCATGGGAGGCCATACCTTGTTGGAGGAGGGAATGGGGTAGGTTGAGGGGAAGGTCTGGAGGGGGGGAGAAGGGAAGAGAGGTAGATCTGTGGTTGGTATGTAAAATGAATTAAAAAATTCCTTAATAAAAAAAAGTATTATGGGCAACTAAGGAATTTGGGAGTGGGAGAAATATACTTCCCCAGGGAAGTGTACACCATTTGGCTATCCAGTACCAAATGGTCAACTCTGAAAATAGACATATGAGTTACATTATATAGACAGAGCAGGTTATGTTTCAGAATATACATATAAATACTTGTATGTATGTAAAAACAATAAATGAAAAAGAGGCCATGAATTTGCAAGAGAGAAAGGAGTGGTATATGGGAGGACTTGAAAGGAGGAAAGGCAATGGATAAATGATGCAATTATATCATAAATTCAAGAGTAACAGAAAAAAGGAAAATAAAAGATGCACAGTTCAGAGAATTCCAGAATCAGTTATTGCATCTTCGTTTGACTATGAAATTGACATGTAGAATTTTAATTTTTTATTTCCTCCATTGAGATAATATATGATCTGCTAACATTCAGTAAAGATTAATTAACATTCTTTGTTTTAAGGTTATGTCCTCAAATTAAAATGGGGACATGCTATTTGAAACACTGGAATACAGAAAGTAGAGTAGTTGAGGTTTATCAGAACCCCTGTATTCAATAGTAGAATATGTATTTGCCATTTTTCCTTTTGCAATAATCACCTCATCTCCGCTTTGTCTATGTAGACACAGTCACATTAACTTTTATGGACTGTGAAATCAAGCAAACTGGAACTAATTGATGTATTAGTCAACAGTGTACTCAAATTGAATAAAGTAAGATTAATATGGTTCAGGTAATAAGTGACATACATGTGCCAATTTAGAGAATTTATTTTTCAAGGTGATCACTGTATTCTACAAAATAAGATATGAAGCAACTCTGTTAATTTAAGTATCTATAACAAAAATTCTCTATAAAGCATCACTCTGCAGATATGCATGAATATGTGAGAATGTATGTTAATCTTGGTATGCCATCAGCACTCTAGAAAAAAGTAACCTGGTATAATATTGAATTAGCTGTAGAGTAAAGAAGATTTAAGTACAAATTTTATTTGGTACTTTTAGTAAAACTGGTTGATAATTATTTGGCTAGCAAGTAATGGTAATAACTATTTTATAACTTAAATAATTACTTTAAAACAATTATTTACCATATGACAGGATTTGACTGGGACTCAGTCTATAGCACCATAATGAGGAAATTTGGTTAACCTATTGGTAAGTTCAGTATGAAACCCTTTACCTACAAAAGTTATCTTCAGTAAATACTGATTGTGTCTCAATTCTTCAGTCTCTTCTACTCTAGTTGAACTAATCTAGGCCTCATCAGTGGGGCAGATTTTGCCCTAGAGGACATTTAGCAGCCCTATTTGGGTAGCCATGACTCCAGAGAGAGGAGCTGCTTCTTCCATCAACTGGAAGTTGTCAGACATTCTAGAAGTTCTCTAACATACACAACAAAATGCAAATTTAGTCCAAAATGACAACACTACAGAGTTTGAAGAATTCCTCATGATCATGTTTTGGTGTAGATCAATAAGTCAGTATACATTTAACCTTGACATGTATCAGATTGATCATTGAGTTCACCGTGGGTAGTAGAAGGAAGGTAGTATTTTTCTTTGTGGTTGTAATCTAATTTCTCCAGCACCTTTCTTGTGTTTCTCTTCCAATTCCAATACTCTCATCTTTTTGAACTTCCAACAGCCCATTGGTAATTTCTCCAATTTTCTTTCATTTTTTCTTCTGCAAATATACTAGTGCTCTCTGTTATGACCTTTGGTAGTTATTAATATACTGCTACAGAAGGCTCGCACTAATTTTCTCTCATACAACAGTGTGACACCCATGCCTAACTTGTAAATGTAACCATGACTGTTTTCAAAAATGCTTATTTACTGTCTAATTTGTGAAGAAAGTATATTTCTGTAAACATTTCCTAGGATATAACTGTAGTGTTCTTTTTTGTTGTTGTTGTTTTGTTTTGTTCATAACTGGCAGGGAAGAGGACTTCTTAACTCCTGTTATGTAGCAGACCCCGGGGGCCACACACACTTATCTCACTCTGTCCTGTCATAATTGCACATCTCCAGTAGTGGAAAGATAGCTAATCTTTTCCCAGGGGCACAAGTCACCATCTAGTGACATTATTTTACTTTCCTCTTCTATTCGTTCAATATGAGAAATGGGTTTCCATAGTGTGTGTAGGTCTGACGCCTGTATACAATGCAGAGAAAAGAGAGAGGTAGGCAAAAGAAGGTTGGTAGACTATTTTTGTTCTGTCTGATTATTCCCATGTCTCTCCTGTAGTTGAAATGCTGCTTTTGAAATCTATAACTTAAACATGTATAAATACACCTTTTGAGTCTGGTTTGACAACCTGGATCTCAGTAAGAGAACTGAGACTGATCAAAAATCCATGAGAACTAAGATATTGTAATGTTTCACAAAGTTCCCTTAGTATATTGGATGCTATGGAATAACTATTAAAATTACCCACCCTTTCTGATTATGTGCCTAATTATTTTTAATGTGTTTCACCTAATGGAATAGTCTACATTCCTGAAATTTTAGTTTGCTTCCTTCCTGGGGACATTTTCTGTTTTTGAAAGCACACTACAGCACACATTCCTTGATGTAGGAAATTATTCACAAATTTATTCTACTAACAAAAACAATGGATAATATGCATTGAAAGTGCAAGAATTATTTAGCTTTTTTGTCTTATATTGTAAATTTCTGAAATCAGAGCTTTTTATCTCATTGTTCTGTAGCGGTTAATACACTTCAGGGACACAATTATCAATTGCATTTATGGTTATATATGTAATATATACAAGCATTATACTTCTAATGTAGCCTGTTCTGTGAAAAGAGAAAACACTTGAATTAATTTAGCATGCAATTTTAATACAACTTGGGCAATATCGTGGTTTCTGCGTAAATATACAGAACAAAAGCGTAGCTCAATGTGGAAGGTGTATGACAACAGCATTTCTCTTTTTTGAGTACCTACTTTATGGGCATTCCAGATTCTGCATCCTCACTACACCCATATAATGGTGTCATAAATATTTCAGCATCAATCTGAATCTGTTCATCCCTTTGTACAAGCAATTTCATTTTCCTTTGCTTCCTGGGACAGACCAATTGCCCATCGTTGAACCTCCAAACTAAAGAAATACCATCTTCCACAATTTGTCACCTTGTGCTAGTAATAAGCAGCCAGAAAAAAAAGGAACATCCTGTTAATGTCATCATTTGCATAACTATTAGTATCCTTGCACACAAGTACACCCAATGAAGGAAGAAGGAGTAGCTTCGTATTTTATTCCATTAAGAAACAATTAGTATCAAAAGGCTAAATGCCCCAAACTAACCTTTTAATTATAGTTTCTTTTCATGCATTTTTAGATAGGTTTATTCTTCAATAAAATCAAGAAGAGCTTTCAGTATTGAAACAAAATCCACTAAAGATTACTCTTGAATATGAGAATGAAAAAAAAATACTGACTTGTTTCTCCAGGGAAACTTTGGTCTTGCACATTCCTGAAATCAAATATTTCTATGAGTGCTTACTGTGGATGTGATTGCCTGTTTTACTGCTAGATTAGGTCAATGCTGCTATTGCAATCTGGCATCGTTCTACCAGCAAAGCAATTTCACACAATTAATTTCCTTCTTTAAAGGCAGCAATAAAGGACAGGCAATTGGAAACCTCAAGAATTGCACTAACTAGTGCACACATCTGCAAATATAAATATCTCCCTTTCACATGCATTTAAACACACAGGTACATTCACCTTTTAAATGGCAGTGGGATTCTAAAAGACTCTTTATTACCTTGCTGTAGGTCAGGGGAGAATGAACACACACACACACACACACACACACACACACACACACACACACGGGGGAAGGAGAGAGGGATGGAAAGAAAGAGAGAGGGAGGGAATCACAATGAAAAATCAGGCAGCACAGACTGACACCCAAACTTCAAACTCCTCTCATGGTACACATTTGACATTTCAGTGTCCTTCTGACTTGTGAAGGTGGCCAAAGAGGTAGTTTCCAGAAAGTAATGTAGCAGGAAGATAGAATCTCATATCTAATTTAGAAGGCTTGGCAAGCAATGTATGGATCGATTTCATAATCATTTTGTTATTTTTTAAGTTAAAAGGCCATGTAAAATATAACATAAGCTCTCTTTTCTTTTATGTGGACGTACTTTGCTTTTTTGGACATCCTTTTACTGTCAATACTTACATCTGTTGTTTAAAAAGCTATTCGTGGTGCAATTGCTTTTTAAATGCAAACCCATATGTGTGATCTCTAGAGGAACTGGTAAATTCCACCAAATGGGCATTCCTAAATTACTTGCCATCTGTAGCTAGTGAGAGGAGAGGACCGAACCTGCTCATCTGTGATTTTGCACCAGTGTTTCCATCATTTTGATTGGCTCTAGGGAAATCATCAGCTTCTGGCATCGACTCTTCTAACCCCAACAGGTTATTATGGTCTGCTTGAGTTGTATTGGCTCAAGGAATAGTACAATTTTTTTGGCACATGTTAGAGCACATTTGGCATTTTGAATATGTTTCTTTACCACATTCTACCATGATGGCTTCAATCTTTTTCAAGCTTTCAAAGTAGTCTAGAGATCAGAAAGGCATTTGCGTTGCCTAGCTGGAGTTGTTTAAGCCATTTAAAGAAAAGTAAGTAAACTCGTAAATTGGCCATTCAAACAGTGAAAATATTTTTGTAAAAATTACATTGTACAAGTTGAGGCTGAAGTTTATGATGTGAAAAATATGAGAAAGCCTTTTTTCTTAAATTTGTTCTTTGACAATTTGGGCATATATGCAACCCATGCCGATTACTCAGTCCCACTGTCTCCCTTCTCCTCACCCTCCTCAGCCCCCAAACCTCTCCGCAAATCCAATTTCTATATTCTTGTCTTTTATTTTGCTTTGTGACTCAATGAGTTTAACCAGGGACTTCTGTGTGACCATGGGCTTGGAACTACACAAAGCATCCCAAATGGTTCACATGTGGGAACATAACTGCAGACAAGGACGTCCCCTACCCCATTATCCATGAGTAGTCTCTATTTCAGTAGGGCCTCATGGGTCCCTCGCCAAAATTGTGCCTGACTGTTGACAGGTGTAGTATTGTGCATGACCATTGCAGGCAATTGCAGCTGCTGTGAATTCACAATTGTAATATCTACTTCATTCCCAGAGAAAGCACATCCAGGGGGAAAGGGGACATTTTAAAAGTACTGTACTACATTTAAATAAAATCTATTTCAATTCTTTGAATTTATATGGGCAATTTATCATATTAAATTTCTTTTCTACTCAGAAGTCTTTGCAGATTCATATTCTTGAGCTCCAGCTAATGTTCTAAAGCTTTTATGCACCAAAACCACCAAAGAAGGTATTCAAACTGTTCATTTGATGATTGTTTTCATTTTTGTCTATGACACAAATCAAAGTTAAGGACATTGTCATAGAGCATTTGATTCTCTTGCTTTTAATAAACTAATATTCAAAACAAACAGATTAAAAGCCTTAGCATAACAAATATTTAAGTATGCATCTCCACTTTAGGCTTCTTAAAGTACTTCCATCCTCCTCTTTAGACTTATGTCCAATTGTGTGTTATTATGTATTTTTCAACTTTTCTTAATCTGAAAAGATGACTGGTACTAACCTGTGGCAGAAGAGAAGTCCTGTTGTAAACCCAGGTGATGAGAAGTGAAACTTGAAACATAGGAGCTGGAGAAATGGCTTCCTGATTAAGAGAATTTGCTTCTCCTGCACAAAACCTAGGATTCAGTTTCCAGCATCCTTGTCAGGCTGTTCACAACCACCTGTAATTCCAGCTCCAGGGAGTCCAAAACCCTCTTTTGGTCTTCATGGGTGCTATACACACAAAAAACATCCTCTACACACACACACACACACACACACACACACACACACATATACATAGAAAAAAGTAACTTGGAACACAGTAAGAAATATGAACATTAACTTTATACAAAACAAACTGATTGGGCCTTATGCTTATAATCAATATGATGAATAGGATTAACCATAGATATAGAGAATGTAGAAATATAATTTTTTTCTATCAAAATGAAGTAATAAAAAGTAAACTGAAGGGCCAGCCCTATATGCAAGCATGAGATTGAGCACCCATTCACAGCTTGTCATTTTGAAGTCTTTTGGACTCTCTGGTTTCTAACCAGGGTCATCTTGGAGAACTGGCTTGAGAGCACATTACTAGAAAATATACAATAAAAAATCAAAATAAAAAATTTGACCATTCAAAAGCTGAGCCATGTGATTATCAGAGATGGTTGCTAAGATTAGCTCCACTCTTCCCTCTGTACTCGTATCTTTAAGCAGAATGGCTTCACTATATGGTACAACATTGTTGTCATTTCGTGTAGTATTTAATCCATGATATAATTTGCTAAGGCTAATTTTAAAATAATTCTTGCTGAAAGCTGGCAGCAATAGCTGTCTAAACTTCCCATGACATATGTGACACATAGTAAAGTTTTGAGCTATGACCTCTTTCTTTTTGGTACAAACAATGGATCAATGATATGGGGTTATTTATCATTCCAGAAATCCTAGATTTATGACGTAGTATAACTATAAGGTCTTTTACCAATGTTTTGGGATACTCACAGTTTGGATTTCACACTATGTAGTAGTTTAGCTAATGAATAGTTACACTTAATATTACCCATATATAAAAGAGGAAACTTCATGGAAAGAAGAGGACATTTCCAATCATTATTTTAAGAGATTAATCTTCCATGTAAATTATTAAGGAAAATCTTGTCACCATTTTTCCTTATATATAGCCACAATCACACATCGAAATATTAGTGCAACTTGTCCTAGGCTTTGCAGAAACAGACAAATATTTTGTGTAGGATTGCTTTATAATGTTTCCTAAATCATACATAGTTACTCAAAATGTCCTCACATGTAAGCTGGAAGGGATTAATATCTCAGTAGAAAAATGTGGAGAACTGTGTTAGAGATAATTTTAAAAAACCAAGAAAAAAACAGGAAGAGGGAGCAGGGCAGTGGTGGTGCACACCTTTAATTCCAGCACTTGGGAGGTAGAGGCAGGTGAATCTCTGTGAGTTTGAGGCCAGCCTGGTCTGCAAAGCTACACAGAGAAACCCTGTCTCAAAAAAAACCCCCAAAAAACAAAAAACAAAAAACAAAACAAACAAACAAAAAAAAAACAAAAAACAAACAAACAAAAAACAGGAGGAGGAAAACGTTAGAAAAAATATGAACTAGTTCCTAAACTGCAAGCCAGGTATCTTGCTTGTCTGGAGCACTAGTAGCAGAGGAAGAAAAAGGAATCTTGGAAAGTGATATCCTGTGAACTTTTGAAGTATGGTATATTAATTAATACAAGGATCTAGAAAAATATTTGTGTAGGGTTGTTTTATAATATTTCCTAAATCACACATACTCATCCAAAATGCCCTCACATGTAAACTAGAAGGGATGCATTTATTAGAATAGATGTGAAGTCATCAATAGGTCTTTTTCATATAAAAGTAAATTGTGGATGTTCAGAGAGTTTGGGGAAGATTCATATTCGATATGGTATTATTCACAATCAGATTTATAAGAAAAGCCTAAAACATTCACGTCGTTGGGAAGTTCTGGTTGCAAAGGGAAAAGAAGTAATGAGTGCTTCCTTGTAGACACAAATCATGTATCTGTCAGTTACTATTTGGTGGATCTTTATGTATGCATTTGTATGTATCCATTTGTGATATGTGGAATTAATATTCTCTGTCCTGACCTTAATTTTCTTGATATTCTTCTAAACCTGTATAAATTGTCTATATAGGTATGTCATTTTCAAACATGTGTTCATGAAGTCATGTAGGGAAAATGATGTTTAATTCTCAATAAAATCTGTTGAATATTATAAAAGTTGCAAATTGTTCAGAAGTGTGTTTGTGTGTGCGCATGTGTGTGTGTTCTACTGCACATTCAAGGACACACATTTGTTGCTTGAAATCAGTTGCTATGAGAGCATTATATCATTGACATTGACAAATTCTATAAAGGAAGGCTTCTTCCTCTGAAAATACGGTTATTAAACACTTATTGAACATACTCTACTAAGAGCTAATCATATTATGATATGACACACACATATGTTTCTCTCTATATATCTGTTTGTGTCTATGTGTGTGTGTATTTTTGAGTAAATTACAAGTAAAATGTTTTAATATTTTAATTATAGATCTACTCGATATTAACATATCATATATTTTTAAATTGAGCAGTTATGTAACTTAGCTACGTTGTTTTAGGAAAGTGTTTAATGATTCTATTGTTTATCCTTTGGCTTATACTCATGTTATAACTGGTGTTGAAGTTTGTGTCATACTAAGATCTAAGAGTATCAATAAAATAAAGAAATAATGTGTCCCAATGCCACACTGAAGAAGAGAAAGGCCATATGTCTTCAACGATTCTCTAATAAGAGATTTGAAAAGGTAATGGTGCTCTCTGCTCTTCGTTCTAATAGCTAAGCCAATCTGAAACCTGGAGCATTGGTTTACATTAACCACAGAAATGGTTCTGTGAACAGGTAAAAAGTAGACATACTCCTCAGTGCTTCTTTGAACTTTATGAAGTCCAGAAACTATTTGCTGAACTTGATTGGAAGGTAGTGTCCTAAAGCAGAAAGTGAAGGTGAGCCAATTAAACAAGGGTTAAAATGTCACAATAGCACATAATGATAACACAATAAACATTATCGAAAATGTTGGGATTTGTTTAACAGTTCCAATCTACCAGTTAAATTCTATGTAAACTTCACTACATGAGCCACTGCACTCATGTTTATTTGATTGTACTGTCACATCAAAGAATTGGTCAATAGAGAAAAATATTTTTTATTTTATAATTTGATTTAATTTTACATATCAGCCATGGATTCCCCTGTTCTCCCTCCTCCCCGCCCCCCTCCCCCCAGCCCACCCCCCAACCCCATCTCCTCCAGGGTAAGGACTCCCCTGGGGATTCAGCTCAACCTGGTAGATTCAGTCCAGGCAGGTCCAGTTCCCTCCTCCCAGGGTAAGCAAAGTGTCCCTGCAAAAGCCCCAGGTTCCAAACAGCCAGCTCATGCTGAGGACAGGTCCCGGTCCCACTGCCTGGGAGCCTCCCAAACAGTTCAAGACAATCAACTGTCTCACTTATCCAGAGGACCTGATCCAGTTGGGGGCTCCTCAGCTATTGGTTCATAGTTCATGTGTTTCCATTCGCTTGGCTATTTGTCCCTGTGCTTTTTCCAATCTTGGTCTCAACAATTCTCGCTCATACAATCCCTCCTCTTTCTCACAGATGGGATTCCTGGAGCTCCACCTGGGGCCTGGCCGTGGATCTCTGCAACTGCTTCCATACTCATCACAGGAAAGATCCACCAAGATGACGTTTCAATTCTGAACATTTATGCCCCAAACACAAGGGCACCCACATATGTAAAAGAAACATTACTAAAGCTTAAATCACATATAAAACCCCACACATTAATAGTGGGAGACTTCAACACCCCACTTTCACCACTGGACTGATCTGCCAAATCAAAACTTACCAGAGAAATAAAGGACTTAACTGATGTTATGACTCAAATGGACTTAATCGATATCTACAGAACATTCCATCCTAACAAAAAAAGAGAAAAATATTTTTTAATAAATGTAAATGAAATAAATTTACTGATTTAAAAAATATTAGCCAGTAGCATAGCAACTATGAATGCTGAAGATAGCAAATTAGCGAAAGCATAACTGCTCTCTCTTCAGTCAATCAAATGTAGACAAAACACATTGGGGTAAGGAATTAGAAGCACTGTGGCTTCACTAATGGCTGAAGCAACCAATCAATCAATAGTTGTATGTGTGGTATTACATTCACTCCAACTGCCCTCTGTGCATGTTAGAGGAGTACTCTACTTCCAAAATCCATCTCTACTCATTGACCACATAAATTTTGTATTTGCTCAATTTTTCATGTTTTACAAATATGACTAGTATCCTAATGACACTTAAATATATTTGTTCTTTATACATATAAATAGACATACTATGTAAGTATATTAAATATTAACAAATATGATATATTTAGAAGCAGACACAGGGAGACAATTCTTTGTTTAGAAGTAAAGAAAAGTCTTACTCTGGATTTTTGTTTGTATTTTCCACAGGAGAAAGAAAGAGTCAAAGACGAAAACCTTATATTTCCCTCCCTCTGGTTTTCCCTTGAGATATAAGAAAAAGGAAGCAATTGAAACAGAACATTTATACTCTACAATAGAAGAATTTAAAAGCCTTATTTTGTTATCTCTAAAATTTAAAAGACACCAGGGTATAAGTGAAAACAAAAAAAGTATCAAGAAAAATCATATTATGGTATATTTCAAGCTATTTTATTTTTTATCACTTTTCTATTATTTTTAAGTGTTCTCTTGTGTGTGTGTAGGTGTACGTGTCTGTCTGTCTGTCTGTCTGTCTGTCTGTCTGTCTCTCTCTCTCTCTCTCTCTCTCTCTCTGTGTGTGTGTACATATTTGCTTTATTTTTCAACATAGGTCAAATCAGATAGAACTGTATCATGAAACAGTGAATTTATATATAAGCACAAAGACATGGATATACTATATTTTTCCCCTCATGTCACATATTGTTCCTCAGAGACATTCTATACCTTGGCCTCTCAGCCTTATGATGATAGAGGTAATTGCTAAAGACATGGCTGAATTAAAAATCTACTGCTCTTTGGAGTCTTTGTTCTTACAAGACCTTGGTGTGTACTATGCTTCCAAAGGACCTTCCGCTGAAAGCCTACCGTGGTCCATCATCATTAATTACACAACTGATTAAAATAGACTCCCAGACTTTTTTTTCCCTTTTTTTTCACTTTTTATTCCAAGCCCTGAATATTAAATCACTTTTCATGAGGAATGATCTAAATTATATTCAAGCTCAAATTAAATTAAAAAGAAAATAGTGCTTTAAATAATGCTTTATTTTTAAAAGAAGATTTCATTTCTACTAATAGCATCTAAATATGTTAAAATAATCCAGGAAAATTCCTTAAACATGAAAGTTAAAATTTAGTATGAAAAAACCAGCCAAGTAGTTTGGCTTCATTATCACAAGCAATAAATTTGAGTTACTTGAAACGTCTCTATAAATTTAAACGTTTCTAGTTCCTTTTATTGGTGTGTGTTGAAGGAAAACGAAATGAAACTTCCAAATAATGTTTTTTATTTACTTAAAATGTTTGTATAAACTCCATAAATTTATCAAATACTTTTTAAGTAACATGCAGATTTGATATTACTATTTGATGGGATAAAATAAATAGTAAATAGCTATTTAATTTATTTAATTAAATATCCATTAATAAATAATTAAATAAATTAAATAGCTACTTTTATTCATGTCTCTCTACCCACTGTCTGCCTGTAATTTCACATATCAATTTAACAAAGAGTAGAAAAGCATGACAAATACTCTAACACTCTGGACATTGGACAAGCAGAAGAATTATCCTAGTTAACAGGTTATAACTTTTCAGTGAATGTTGAAAGCCATTGGCTCACACTTTTACTCTAATGCAACTAATTGCCAAGTATAATAAAAATGGCTTATTTTTCACTGAGTACTTGTTTGTTAGGAAGTACTTTTGAGCAGAACTAGAAGTTTTTGATAGGTTTATTTTTTCCTGATTATAGGCAAATACATGTGTATTTTTCTTGAAATGTCTCAAGGTATAAGAATATTCAGTTATGTTTATAATAACTGTAAGTTATGTTTTGTTGCTCCACTGTACTCTCTTGATTTGTATTCTTAACATGCTTTTCCTCATTTCTTTTTTAGTGCTTTCCCACATTTAGATCTGGACAAAGCAGGAGTCAGTCTCAGTCTTCTTTCCAATAGGTTAATACCATTTACTGTTATTTCAGTACATATTCGAAAGCAACATCTTAATGAAAGACATTAAACTGAAATGTTACTTCCCAGAAAGGCCTGGAACCCAAAAATGCCAGCTTCTGTCTCCTACCACACTTTCTCTAGTGTTGACAGGTTGTGTAAGTTTTCTTCCTTCCCTCCTTCCCTTCCGTCCTATCTTCTTTCTTTCTTTCTTTCTTTCTTTCTTTCTTTCTTTCTTTCTTTC
>CABHPH010151631.1:0-12754 GCA_902168325.1 Peromyscus nudipes
AGCAAATAGCAAATAGCATCGGGTCCTCCCCTGGCATTTTATCCCATAGCTGTTCTAATGTGAGGGCCCATGTATGGGCATGTTCATTAAAATATTCATTGCCATGACAAAATAGAAAGAATGTCTCATCAACATGACTGACATGGTTGAGCAACATAGACCGTGTGCATACAAAGGCCGATACTCACACACAAGAACATGAACATGGCTTAGAAGTATAGTGCTGAGTAAGAGCAAAAATTAGAATGAGACCCAAAGCAATACAATATTTTTAAAATTTTTAAACAAAAGCACAAAATAATATGGATTATTCTTGAATATGTGTAAATACAATAATGGCCTGTGACAGAGATTCGGTCAATGAAAATATAGGAGGACAAAGGAGAGTAAATTTTAAAAAGGAAGAGAAATTCTACCCACAGTTATTGTATTCTACAAAGTGGGAAGTAGAATGAATGGTCCCAGTTGTCTCTCTACCGCTGTGTCAAATACCATGACCAAAAGCAACCTGGGAAGGAAAGGGTTCACCTACCCCATACTCTAACCATAGTTTACCATGAAAGGAAACTGGGGCAAGAACTCAAGGCAGTAACCTGGAGACAGGAACTGAAGCAGAGGCCGTGGGGGAATGCTGATTACTGGCTTGCTCCCCCTGGCCTGTTCAGCTACTGTTGTGTCTGCCATTCGGCCCAATGACCAATTGGATGGAGCCTGTGGGTTTTATGGGCGTGGCCTTCTCTAGGATAGTGATACTTGTAAAACTGTGGGGTGGGGGATCCCACGCTCTCTTGGAGGGTCGGAGCAGGAGCAAGCAGTGGAGAAGGGTGGGTTCCAGTTTGGTTCCCATCGCCCTTGGGCAGAACGGCAGGACAAGGGCAGCCGGATCAGCAATGGCGTCTACTTTGTGCTGCGTCGTGGGTGCACCTTCTTGATTTCATTCCCTAATAAATTTTGCCTGGTCCGTTGAATCAGTGTCCCACTTTAAGCTACTCTTCATACACAACCCAAGGTCGCCTGTCCCAGGAAATAGTACAGTGGGCTGGGCCCTCCCAGGCCAATCATCAAGCAAGAAAATGTCCCCACAGACTTGCCCACAGGCCAATTCCAATGAAGCACTTTCTTAATTGAGACCTTTTCCCCCCAGATATGTCTGTGTCTGTGTGATGTTGACAAAAAATGTGTGTGTATGAAAAAAAAAAAACAAAACAAAACAAAACAAACAGCACAGGTATTTAATCTTCTGGAACTAAGACTCAATTGAAATCAAGGAAAGTAGTTCTTTAAGATGTTCTCTGGGACTGGGGAGATGCTTCAGTCGGTAAAGTGCTTGTGAAGTAAGCGTGAGGGCTTTAATTCAGATTCCTAACACTTACATAAAGGATCAATGTGGCCGTCCACATCTGTAAACCAGGCACTGGCTGTGGGTAGGGAAGACACAGATGAATATCTAGGACCCAATGACCAACTGGTCAAGCTTCAGGCTCAGAGAGAGACCCTGTCTCAAAACCAAGCCAAACCAAAAACAAACAAAAATAAGCAAGTGGAGAGCAATTGAGGAAGATGCCCAAGGTCAAACTCTACCTTCCACATGCACACATACAAACATGCAGACATCTGTATGCAGAGTCTCACACTCATACATGGAAACACATGCACACACCAGAATAATTTTTAAATGGGTTTTATAGGGCTGTACTAGTCAAGGGCACTTGCTGCTCTTGCAGAGGACCTGGGTTTAGTTCTTAGCACCCATATCAGGCATCTCACAACTACTTAGAACTCCAGCTCTACAGGATACAATGCTCTCTACTGGTTTCTGTGAGCATGTACATGAACACAGCACACACACACACACACACACACACACACACACATACACGCACACATGCAGAGAGAGAGAGAGAAAGAGAGAGAGAGAGATTGATATATAGAGATATAGTGACAGCTGAAGACAGAGATAGACATAGATACCTGTACTTGGGCACATACAGTTAATACATAAATCTAGTTAGAAGGGCAAAATATTCGGTAGGCTTAGTGACTTACACCTGCAATACTAAAGTCACACGGCATGACTCTGTCTCAAAAATTAAACAATGGGGCTGGGAAACAGTGCAGCAGGTAGAGTGCTGCTGAGCAAGAATGAGGACCCACATATAGCCAGGTGTGGTAGGACACATCTGTCCTACTTTGAGATAGGACAAAGAGAGCAAAGGATTTTCAGAAGCCCGTGGGCCTGTTAGTCTGGAACAGCCAGTGGCAGATAGCAGAGGACACCTTGTGGAAGGTGAGAACTCATGACTGAGGTGGAGTCTGACCTCCACTGGAGGGCCTTGATGTGCACAGTCTGCACTCACACAAAATGCACACAAGTGCACAACAGACACACACTAGACAGACAGACAGACAGACACACACACACAGAAGTGCCTTGATGTGCACAGTCCTGCACTCACACAAAATGCACACAAGTGCACATCAGACACACATCACATCACACACACACACACACACACACATACACACACATGCGCACACACAGATAAACAAGAGTGCCTTGATATGCACAGTACTGCACTCACACAAAATGCACACAGGTGCACATCAGACAGATACACACACACACACACACACACACACACACACACACATGCACACAGATAAACAACAAATAAAAGGAATGAAAGAAGTTCTTATTCCATGTGTTTCTCCCCAGTGTGGAAGAGACTAGAGAACTCAGTAAGGATCTTGAGACTCGTCCAGCCTGTCTCTGTCAGGTGAAGGTTGAAACAGGAGCCAAAGCAAGTTGGAGCTGAGCTCTTGGGACTCTTCCACGGTGGTTAGTATTGGATACTCAGTTCACTCAGTCCCTCCACTTGGGTAGGTAGTCCTGCCCTCACATACACAAGGCAAGGCATTCTCTAACAGTTCTAGCCTACCCTTTTAAAGATTTACTTTTTTAAATGTGTGTGCGTGCGTGCGTGTGTGCGTGCGTGTGATGCATGTGAGTGCCTTTTGAGGCAGTTGTGAGCCCTGCAATATGGATGCTTGTAAACAAACTTGCTTCTTCTGAATAGCAGGACTTGCTCTTGACAGCTGAGTCATCTCTATACTCCCCTTAACTACCCCTTAAAAACAGATCTCTCTCTAGCAGTTGAATATTGTAATCAAGCTATTTTTAAGGAGTCATTGTCTCTCTGAGGAGCCTATGATGAAGTTTCTCACCTTCAGAAATTGCTTCCCTTTCTTCTTTCCCCTCTTTGCTTCCTCATCTTTCCTGCACTGCTATACTTTCTATGGCCTCTCTGAGTATTGGTCAACACTTTCATCTAAATTGTACTCAATTATACATTCTAATCAAGAACCTGCCAGGCTTTGTTAAATTTCCAGGAGGATTAGATAATGTAGATATGTTCACTACAAAGTGTTCTTCACATGAAAGGTCTGTTCAGGAAAGAACATGAATAAAATAATTACAACTTGATATCCTACAGTGGGAATAGAGAAGACTCCGCTGGAGAAGTGACCGAGTGAATAAAAACATTTTCTGTGCAAGCGTAAGGACCTGGGTTGAAATCCTAAAGGCCCACATGAAAGAGTGTGCCTGGCTGTGCCTGGCTGTGCCTGGTTGTGCCTGTGCCTACCAGGAACAGGCCACCAGCTGAGTTCCAGGTCATGTAAGAAGATGTATCTCAATGAAATGGAGAAGAGAGGGATAGAGTAGGGTGAACAAAGCCTCCCTTGGGTTTCTGCATAGGCAAATTGGTATGAGCACAGGCACATCTCCACATACACCACATTCACACACACACACACACACACACACACACGCACACGCACACGCACATGCACATTCACACACACACACACACACACACACACACACACACACGAAGATGAATGAGAAACATATGGTATTTGCTGTAGTAGACATGCAGGGGACCTCTCGGTTAGTGTGTTGTTTGGGACAATTTTGTTGTAGTTATTTATTTATTTTGATACAGGTTTCCATTATGTGGCAGAGACTTGCCACAAACTTGGAGCTCTTCTTGCCTCAGCCTCCTGAATGCCTGGATTAAGATGGGTCCCACAATGCCAAGCTCTCTCTCCACCCCCAGTGTTTTTAAACTTTCTTGAGGTCGGGTGGTGGTGGTACATGCCTTTAATTCCAGCACTTGGGAGGCAGAGCCAGGCAGATCTCTGTGAGTTTGAGGCCAGCCTGGTCTACAGAGCGAGATCCAAGACAGGCACCAAAACTACACAGAGAAATCTTGTCTCGAAAAACCAAAAACCAAACCAAAACAAAACAAAAAAAAACTTTCTTGGGGGTAGAAACACCCAAGAGAGTTTGTTAAACTTACAGTTTCCTGAGCCCTTCTCAAATTTATTAACTCAGAATTGGAGGTGTGGTGTGGGAATCTGTATTTCCAGAACGGTTCCTGCTAAGACAGAAATTTGCGAAAGCCCATGCTAAAATGATCAGGGAACTAACTGTTGAGGATTGCTGGGCTGGGAGACAAGCTCTGCAAACTCCGCAGGAAGAAGGTGGGAGAGGAGTGAAGTACTGCAGCAGGTTCCTCAGAAGAAACAGGACCAGGGTGTCCGGCTACACATCGGCTGGAGAAAAGATAGTCACGAAAATTTTAATAGGGATCTGATGACAGTTGCAAAAAGGGGTGTTATCTTACAGAAGCATTTAAACCAGAGTTTCTGAATAATTAAAATAACATGAGCACAAGTGAAAAGATCAGTGTTTCTGTGTTTTTCTAGAATGGCATATGCTTTCTTCTAATCTCAAAACCTTTTGAAAATTTCTACTTGGATGTACCATCCAGGATTTAAAATTTTTTTAAATTTTAATTTTATTATATATATATATATATATGTATATATTCTCATATATATATGAGAATTGTCCTCAAATGTTCCTGGTGCTCACAGAGGCCAGAAGAGGGTGTCACATCCCTTGAGACTGGAGTTACAGATGGTTACGAGCCACCATGTGGGTGTTGGGAGTTGTCTTAGTTATTGTTCTATTGCTGTGAGGAGATACCATGACCAAACTAACTCATAGAAGGAAGCATTTAAGTGAGGACTGTCTTACAGTTTCAGAGGGTTAGTCCACTGCCATCATGGTGCAAAACATGGCACCAGGTAGGCAAGTATAGCAATAGAGCAGTAGCTAAGAGGTTATACATGATCTGCAAGATGGAGACAGAGAATCAGAGACTAGGCCTAGTGTGGGTTTTTGAAACCTCAAAGCCTACCCCCAGTAATGTACTTCCTCCAAAAGGCCACACCTATTCCCAGAAGTCCACACCTCCTAATCCTTCCTAAACAGTTCCACTAAAGAGGGACCAAACATTCAAATGGGAGCTTATGTGGGCCATTCTCATTCAAACCACCACAGGAATCTAATCTGGAAGAGTAGCCAGTGTTCATAACCACTGAGCATCTGGCCCCTGCATCCAGATGTTTTCTTAAGGCTTATTTTTCTTTTTAATTATGTGTATGTGTATATATGTGTGTATGTATGTGTGAGTATATACTTCTGCAGAGGCCAGTAAAGGATGTTGGCTCCCCAGGAGCTGGAGTTACAGGTGTTGTGAGCCACTTATGGTGGGTGCTGGGATGTGAACTCCAGTCTTCTGCAAGAGTACTACATGCTTTGAACCACTGAGCCAGCCCCACCATCAGAGTTTTAAATGCTTGCTGGAACCAGAATGCTGTCTTCATTAAATTCACTGGGAGAGCCCTGAGAAGCTATCATACACTTTTATCTATGTACATTAAAATTAAAATCGCCCATCCCCATCCAGTTTTTCTCTGCCTTCCCTATAGGTTTAATATAAATCATGGGGGATAATTCGCAAAGAAGGCTATTTCAAATTGCAGCAGAGCAGTTCATTTGGTGCGGTAATTCACTTTGGTGTAAAATTCAATTATTACTGACAAATAAAGGTTAGTAACTTAATCATTATAAAGAACAGACGTCTGGGTGAAAAACAAGTAAATTAGGGAATTCCCAAGTGTTTTCATCTCTACCCCCTGGTGATTCCTGAGGCATTCCAAACCTTGTTAGAGCTTTAAAAAAAAATTCTCACCCTTTTTATTCTTGGGTAGACTTCTTCCCATCAGTTTATTTTCAAAGTAATAACTGTGTAAATACATGCCGTAAGTTTATATGCTTGTACAACTTGGTAGCAGTTTTTAATATAACCTAACTACTCAGAAAATTTGGTCTTGATTTTTCCCCTTCTGGCACAGACCGGCGAGAACCACAGCCCATTCCTTGGAAGCCTTGACATCTGCCGATCTGTCAGTTTTGTTTAGTTAAAGTGGATTCATGTTTGTGAGGAAGGGGGCCGTTAAAGGTGCCAGCACCGGAGAAAATTAGGTCTATTTTTACCAACATTAACTCCCCCTGATTTTGAATTAATTGCGATAGCTCTGTGACTGGGGAACAACCTCTTGTAAGGTTCTGGAGCACTGGAAAGTTTCATAAATCAAAATGAATACCAAACAGGAGGCTGGGTGCGACAGAGGTCACAGGCCGGGAAGTCATCTCTGGGGTTAACCAGGCTCCCCTTCCTGCCCCTGTGTGTCCTACTCAGCTGGACCAGAAGCCTAGTTCTGATGAGCAAGCAGAAACTCCAAAGTGTTGGGATTTGTTCTTGCCTTCATTATAGTTTCCCACTTTGGGTCGTTAGTATGTATTTAATCTATTCATATTTGTATTAGAGTCCATAGCTCTCTCCAGACCCAAAAGACCAATACCAAAGAGCTTTTACAGCTCAGCATTTTAATTTTCTTATATTTTTGTAGGAAGGTAGCAAGCTGCACAACCCCATTTATAAAACCCTGACAGAAACACACAATAATTTACAGAGCACACAGACAGTTTTTGGGATGAACTCTCCTGCATGCCTCGTGGTATTGTTTCTGCTTCTCCTTCTATAATGGCTCAGGGAAACCAGGAAGGTAAGAAAAAAAAAGGTATCAAGCAATGAATTATTTGCAAGCAGTATAAGCAGAGGGATAAACCTTTTAAAACCTATATCTATAGAGCGGGCACTTCAGAAGGTAAATAGGTATAATAACATATCTAAGGAGGTTCCCCCTCTTTCCCCACCTTCCCTGGTATTTCTATTCAAACTGAATAAAGCCTGACTAGGTAGCTGGCCTTTAAGCCTTCAATTAATTGAACAAAGATTTAAAAATTGTTCAATTGGTTTCATTAGGAAGTGTACAATGAAATAATAAAGTAAAACAAATGATATAAAGCAGGGACACTAATTAGCTCTACATGATTGATATAGCTTTGGACCAGGCATTTGATCTCCAGCAAAATGCAATTCCTTGTTAAGAGGATTTTTAATTGATGTGCAGAGAGGTATTAGATGATGTTGGAAAATAATTACTCCGAAGCTATTCATGCATTTGGCTGAACATAACAAATGAAGTTTGGGCACTGGATCTGGCGAAGTGGACACGTGCTAATTAATAACGAGAACAAGCATCTTCCAGGCTTTTTTAACCCAGTATTTGCTAGGAGATTGCCGAGCCATTATGCGCCATAATGAGGTTGTCATATAAACAAGATCAACATGACTCAGGTGTCAGTTAACTGGAGATCTCAAACGCTCGCAGCCCAGGCGCGTTTCCCAGGTTGTTAAAGGTTGTCATGTCTGGATAGCCGGTCAAAACCGCTGCTCATGCTCAGGCTTGTTGATGAAGGAAACATTGGAATGAGAGAGCAAGTCCTTGCTATTTTTTTGGTCTGGTGAAGAATGTCCCCTTAGAATAAAAACACAGGAGTCCTTGCATTTAAAAGAAGAAAGAGAGACTTTTCTGAAAGACATGAATATTGACTAGGGCAAATATGCTCTTCATCTCTAAAAACTTGATGAGCATATGCACCGAGTTACACATAATTTGTTAAATCTGACAAGAGTGGGAAATTAGCATTTGCTTGATCTCGGCCAAATTCCTTGCTCAGAAAAATGTGTGCATGTTGACATGAAATTAGAAGGACTTCTGGGTGAATATCTAAAGGCAGAAATTGTCTTTCTTTGTTTTATGTAAGGCGGCTTCCTACCCCCCCCCCCCCCCCCCCCCCCCCCCCTCCCCCGCCCCCCAGAAGCGTAATCTGGGATGTGTTTTCAAAGTCAGAAATGGAGCAGTTTTAAGATTTTGATAACTTACACAACTGATATTGTAAAAAAGAAAAACTTGAGTGTGGTGTTCATGAAGAATATTGACTAATTACTCACTCAACTTTTGCAACAGGTCAGTTCAGTTTCTGGGAGCAATTCGATGCCTGTCTTTTGAAAAGTTACTTCACTCCACAGTTCTCTACAAATTCTTCAAGTTCCCTAATTTTTGTGCTGGAGTCTAGCCCTTGTTCCATTCAATTATGTTATGCACAGATTCCTAAAACATTCTAAGTGCTCACCTGATCCTGAAAGACTGTGGTTTGTGAGTCTGTGTGGGGAATGTGTGCAGAAAGTAGGAGAGACGCTGGAGGGAGAGGACCCCAGACTAAGTGTGTTTCTCCTGCCAAAACAAGGAAATGATGCTGCATTACTGCAAAGAAAGAAGAGGATGACTGTCCCCTCTCACAGGATTCATCACAACAGTTCAGCAAGGAGGACTAAGGCACCATGGTCCCTGCCCAACACAGGATTGACTGTTGACAGGCCCAGCATTGGGTAGGCCCATTGCAGACAACCACAGCCACTGTGAGGTTATCGCTGAATTGGTTGCCCTGTGACCAGAAGACAGCATTCATACGCTCTTCTCCTTACTGTCTGGTGCTTATAGGGCTTCAGCTGCTTCTTCTGTGCTGGTCCCTGAGCTTTAGGGGGGCGGGTAGTATAGGTGGACTACTTAAATCTGAGCACTCAACTGTCATTTATTCTCAGCATCTTGATCAGCCATGCATCGCTACACCCAATGCCCTTCATTGCAAAAAGAAGCCTCTCTGATTAAGGCTGGGGGCAGCATTTGTCTGTGGGTATAAACAAAAATATTTAAGACAGTTAGGTACGATGGTAACCTAGCTAAACGACAACAGCAGTTTGCCCTTACGGCCTGTGATTTCCTCGGTCCTATCAGGTATTAGTCCCCTCTTGTGGTCAAACCTTAAATCCTAATCAGATGTCTGTTGTTTACCTCCACATCATTTGTGCCACTATCACACCCTTGAACACATTTTATCTGGCAGGTGGGTGTTCTGGAGTGTAGAGATCACAGTCAAGTAAAACTACAAAAGTGTGCAGTTTTTGTTGGTTTGTTGTTTTTATAGCATCCTATATAGCACCTTCAGGCAACCCTGTGGAAGCTAACCCTCAGGGAGGAAGCTCCCAGCTCAGTTCCAGCTTAGATTTCTCTATAAGATACAATCAAGGTGTGGGATGTCTTCAGTAACAGGGTCTTATCAGCTGGTTGCTGTAGATAATAAAGAAGAGTGGCAAGAGCGTGTGTTGTTTTAAGTTCCTCTGGGGCCTCTCTGACTAAAACAGTTGTGTTTTATGAGGAAAAGTTATGTCATAGTTTTATAGAAGTAGTTGTGCCCCAGCCACGTGGGAACACTAGACAGAGAAACATTCACGTATAGAACAGTTCATAAAAGGTGGGGAAACAAAAGTAAAGGCAGGCCTTAGGATCTATCAATGAAGTGGGAATTGGCTTGGAAAGAGATAGAAAGCTTCCCAGGGAAAACTCTGGATTCCCTCACTCATTTAGAAATTGAGAGGTGAGTGTTTTAAACCAGATCTTCCCTAACTCTCCAACTAGTTTTCATCAGGCTGTGCTATCAAAGCCAGCTACGTCATTTGGGGCACCTAGCACAAAACTAAAACACAGGAGCCATTGTTCAAAACAAACAAATAAATAATTAAGAGTGGGGGTACTGCTAAAAATACTACAATATTAAGATTTGCTTTCTTCCGGCATCTGTCTCTTGACTTGCCAGACCTTTTTTATCTGCTATTAATGTTGTTCCAAATAAACAGAAACAATAATACCACATTTACATAGATTTTATTGTTCACCATTAAAATTGCACAATATTGGTTCTAAATATGAATAACAGAGCATTTATATCCTATGTAGAATCTCTGAGTTGTGTGTGTGTGTGTGTGTGTGTGTGTGTGAGTGCATTTGTGCAGTTTTTTCTTTGAAGATGCCTAAATCTATCCAAAAAGACAAAAATATGCAGATGCAGGAATGTTAGAAGGAGAAAGGAGGTTTCTGAAAATTACTAAACAATGGAAGCCACCTTGGCATGGGATACTCTTAGGTACCTGTGCCTGGCAAGTCAGAGAAACTAAAGGCTTCCGGGCTCAATGCTAACTGGGATCCCCCTTCAGACAGTAACCTGACCCAAGACATCTGCGCATCTCCTTTGCCCACTGTTTTGGCGGACTCTTCTATGGTGGTGAGCTCCAAGCCTCCAAGCCGGAAGTGTATTTAGGTACCTTGATAAAGCAGGAGCTCACTCCTGCTCAGGTAGCTACAGAAGGGGCAATGGCTCTTTTGTGGCCAATCCTGTTCCTACTAGACAGTCTTGAGCTTGGCAGAAGTGTATATGGCCTAGTTGCTTTCTATGGCTGTAATAAAGGCCATGACCTAAAAGCAATTCCGGAAGGTTCCTCTTCCCAGATGGCATCAAGTTGACAAAAAACTAGCTAGAATGTCATCTTTAGGATTGATGAAATCACTCATTGTGTGTGTATTTGTTTGAAGTGATTTTTTTTTCATGGACTTCTCCAGCAGTTATACATATGAATCGAGTTTGAAGAGTATGTGACTGCCGGGTGGTGGTGGCACACGCCTTTAATCCCAGCACTCGGGAGGCAGAGCCAGGTGGATCTCTGTGAGTTCGAGGCCAGCCTGGGCTACAAGAGTGAGTTCCAGGAAAGGCGCAAAGCTACACAGAGAAAACCTGTCTTGGAAAAAAGAAGAGTATGTGACTGTCTTGGAGAACCTATTTCTGGAGAAATCCAACTTCAGTACTCAGAGAATCCATGGCATAGAGAAAGTGCCCAACTAGAATTGTTGAATGAAAGTGTGTGAGGTTACTCTATCAGCATGGAACAGACAGCCATCTTGACATTTTTGACCCTGGACAACTTCAGGCCAATATTTGGAGCATGGTTTTTCTAATGGAGCATTTTAAAATCAAAGCCAGGTGCTTCCTTAGCGGTGTGTGTGCATGTGTGTGTGTGTGTATGTGTGTTTTTTCTGGAGCAGGTTGCACAAAGATCAAAGCCCTGCTGTTATGGTGGATGAGAGAGACATTGGGAGCAAGACCCAGGCCCTTTCACTTTTGATGTGAATTGCTGGAATTTTCCTTCCTTTGGTCTGCAGGCTCTCCATGTGCAAATGAACTCAGTATTTGTCACTCTACACCCCATACAACCTCCTGAGCTAACTGTAAAGTCTGTTTCAATGATTAAAACATCCAAGTACTTTCCCAGGACTTTTCAAGATGGAGAGTAATTGTTTTGCCAAATCCTGTGGTCCAAATGACTCGCTCCCCGAACTGACTTCTGTCTAGCACTGCACTTGTAAGCACGTTTTTGTATAAGTCTGGTTGAAGTAATTCTGGAATACTGATGCCTGTTTTAAGAAAAGAAGTTATAGTTCACCAATAGTTGTCAATGAGAAATTTAATGAAGGACATTGTCTGTACTTGCTGTCCTTTCTTGAGAAAAGAAATGCCACTTAAGTATCTGAAATGGAAGATGACCATTCTCTGTAGCCCCAGGAGAAACTTGATAGTGAGGAGGTTGAGGGTAGAGATTGGCTTAGGCAGCTTATGGTAAAAAGACCCCAAAGAAAAGCAACCAGTTTCTTCATCAGCTAAAAGCTAGAAACGTCCTTGGGACTCTCCCTAACCTTGTCCTTATAGAGCTAGAGATGCTGGTGTCTCTGGTTGTGCTATTACCCAGTGGCTAGAAACACCAGGAAGAGGGTCCTCTTTTCTCTTATCTCTTCCCTCGAAGAATACCCCTTTCCTGAAAACCACATAGAGAACATGACTGACCACAAACTGGACTGACCAGCTCATTTTCCTGTCCATCCACGAAAGCCTTACTGACTCCAAGGCAGTGGAGCTGAGTGGTCTCCCGCTGTCTGTAACCCTTCCACTATGCAGGCACACTGCCGGCTTTCTCTACTAAGTTCCTATCACAAAATCCTTCTCTCGAAAACTTACCTTCTGGGCTCTGTGAGTTTTGTGCTCCAAATTCAGGAGACAAGAACCTAAAAGCCTCTAGCTTGGGCTGGCTTTGGTGGCTATGGAGTTTCTGGGACCCTAATTTGTCAAGCTATGCGCCACAGAGCAGGGAAAGGCACCATGGCACTCAGAGACACTCTCAGATTCATGCATCAGTATTAGCTATTGCGGTCTCCAAAGTTCCGCTTGCACAGTGATGCCGAGCTAGCAGCCCAGAGCCACACAGCGGAGATGTAGCAGATGGCACCTGTACACAGAAGTCATTGGCCTCCAAAGCTACTGCTATGGTCCCAGTGTTCTCTTGCTCCAACTTTCAGTTTTGTCTAAAGCATCATAGCTTTCTTTCCCCCAAAGGAAATGAGGCTCCTTCCCCCGAGCACCCTCCAGCAAGTGTCTCCTTTGAAGACTTCCCCAGCTCTGACTGTCCCCAGCTCTTCCCCTCTCCCCGTCTGCATTGCGTTCCTGGTTGCTTCCTCTTAGGATCTAAAAGGAAGAAGGAAGAGAGCGTGG
>CABHPH010151632.1:0-30472 GCA_902168325.1 Peromyscus nudipes
GTCTTCAGTAAGGCTCATCAAAGCTTGCCAAACAACATCAGCATCTTTCCATGGATTCTATTGCTGGTATTCTTACTGTCGAAGGGAAAGAAAGGCAAGCTGGGATTTTTGTCCTCTGAAGTGCAGAGCTAAACAAGGACCGATGCTTTCCATTGAGCAGCTGGAAGGAAACATGGAACAGAAAGGAATGTAAGGACCTGCTTTTACGGATTTTTCCGTGAATAAGATTACTCTTACTCGTAAACTAAAACTGCAGGCAGACAACTGTCTTCCACTTACTCAAGTCCTTTCAGTTCTAAGAGTAGTATCAGCCTCGTAAGTGTAAGGGGAAGGGGCTTAAGGGGCTCTGAGGAATAGAAAGTCTAGGAGGTTCAAATTGGTCTTGCTTACCTCTGTGGTGAGTCCTGGTTAAACCGTCAGGGACAGTCCCTACATTGAGTGAAGAGGAGAGATTCTGTGAATTGAGTGAAGGTCTCAGAGAAGAGGCTGGTGTGCTTGATCAACCTAACTAGTTCTAGACTTCTGAGTACATCCATGTTGTAATGGAAGACAGAGATGTAAGCATGGAACAGAAACTGAGTACTGTCACCCAGGTCACAGTCTTGTCCAGAAGAGTCAGGGAGAGTTGAGAAGGATGGGATAGATCTTCCTAAGGGAGAGTGACATAAGCCAGAAGAAGCACCTCTGGCTGGTGACTGAGCAGAAATCCACCACTGTGAGTCATGGGAACAAGTCAACAGAGGACTCATGGGATGCTCTTTATTCATATTTTTACTTTTCACAGTTCCAGTTACCCAAGGTCATGATGTGGTGACTTTGTTTCTGACCCATTGTCCTTAGGTTTTGGGCAGCTTACTGCTATGTCGCAATGCTGGAATCACTTCACTTCATTTCATTATCTAATCTTACCTCTTTACCTAAAGGTTGAGGACAGTAAGGTATTTTTAAAAAGACCAGTCCAATGAATTTTATCACTGTGCATTGTTGTTGTTGTTGATCTCTTAATGTGCTTAACAGGAAGATCCATGACATCCATCTAGTTTAGTACCAACTATGGTTGCTAGCATCCCTAATTCAAGGGGTTTCTCGGATAAGCCCCTGCAGATATAGGGAAATGACTTTACCTATAAGACGAGCTGACCCCAGGGTTGCAAGGCAATGCACATTCTGGCATCTCTTCCTGGGCCGCTAACACTGATGCATCATCCTGAGTCTGAGATGTCACTGATGTAGCCAAGGCATCTGGTCCAGCTACCCTAGTGGTCCCCATCTCCATCCCCTGCCATCAGTGCTCCCACAGGCCTTGCCTCCTTGACACAGACAAAGAGCAGTCTCATTCTTTGAGAACGGACCTGCCCCATTTCTCTACCAGAACCTTGCCCCACCAATCTGACATACCGTGTAGGAACAGATTTACTGACAAATAGTAAAGCCCTCCTTACAGCTCAGGCCCTGTGGTTTCTGTTGCACTTAATAGTAGGAGCCCCTGTTTAAAAGGCACTGTTACTGTTGCTATCATTAATATTATGGTGGCTTTGTTCAATGCATAACTTAACTTATAGGATTGCTTCAGAGCATCTCTTCCTGTCCATCTGGTTGTCCATCCAGACTCTGACAACACTTGGAGAACTGACTGACCAGGCCAAATGGACATACCCTGGAGTGCTTGTCCAATGATTTTTGTTTCTGAAAATTGACCGTTTCAAATGTGGCTGCTTCTGCCTGGCATGGTACCCTGGCTTCTGGATGTCCTTCAGCATTTAATTCTGAGTTCCTTCATGGTACTTGCAAAGCCCAGATGTCTGGTGTGTAGGAGACAAAGTATCAGCTGGATGTTGAATCTGGGCAATGCTGGGCCAACATCACTGGAGGGTTGCAGGCAGAACACACCCTCTCAGTCAGATTGACCACATGACTGACTCTAAGATTTAAATTCTGCGTGGCCTTTGATACATCAGGGCGTCTTGGAAATGTAAAATTGTGATTATTGGATGAGATTTGAAAGCCCTGTCCTGAGCAGAGCCTGGGTGCTTTCCATCTGCTTCCATAACCACATTTAAAAAGCATTAGATGTCACAACTGTGGGGTCATTTTTGCTTGGTTCTTACCATCAATTTTATATATAACATAATACATTTAGAAGATCTATTTTTATAGTATTGCATTTGGGAGTGAAAAAGTTATTGTTTTATGTGAGACGCATTGAAAAGACAATGCTGCCCTAGTGGTAATGGCCTTCAGGCATGCTACACATTCAAGAAGGATTTTCACAAGAGCGCTGCCCTTTAAATCACTCCTTTCTCCAGCACCATCTCTCCAGGAAAACAGCACATTAACCCCCACCACCGTGATTATCTATGCTCTCATTTCAGGGCAGCATTTGGAGCTAGCATGGGGGAATGTAACACAGGGGTGTGCTACCTGATTCTCTGAGTCAGTTCTTGGGTGCTTCCATCCTCTCCATGTTCAAACCGCCGTTACCAAATCTGCAGTTGAAATGTCTCCTTTAAGCCTTATGAGCTGGTATCAGTAACCACAACACAAAGAGTCTTTACATTCAGTGCATGCAAGTTTTGTGGGAATGAGAAGGGATCTGGGACATGTTTTCACTAAGGAAAGACAAACATACATACAAGCCCCACACCAAGGGATTGGAATGTTGGCAGGAGACCCCAGGAGATGCAGAGATTTGAGACAACCCTTGTGTGTGTGTGTGTGTGTGTGTGTGTGTGTGTGTGTGTGTGTGTGTCTGTGTTACATCAGAAAGAGAGGGGAAAAAAGGAACCTATGACAAACCTATGACAGGAACCTCAATTAAACAACGGTAAGGAAGTGGGAGTGTGGCAAGCCCTAGAGCAAGGGTGGGTAATCAAGGACTTGGAGGACTCACCTGCAGCTCCTTTCTGCAAACACCACTGGGGCTTGCAGACACCACTGGTGCCAGACACTTGGAGTTTCAGAAAGAAATTCAAATCGCAAGTCAGACTTAAATCGGAAGCCTGATTTGGGTGTCTAATTTCAACTGTGTGTGTCTAAACATTGATGAATGTAACTGAAAGGCATTCTATCCTGACCTTCAGTCTAATGAGGACTCGGGAATTTGAGAAATTTACTTTGGTATACAAGTTGTGTGAGGTGCAAAGGCAAGACACCTAATATAAGACTTATCTCTGTTCAAGAAAAATAACTTAAAAAACTTTTATTTGTTGAGAAAAAAATAACTACACATGTTGGTCATTTTTTTGTCCACTTGAAAATTAGAGTCACCCAGGAAGAGGGAACCTCAACTGAGAAATTGCCTCCACCAGATTGGCTTGTGACCCTGTCTGAGGGGTGTTTTCTTAATTGCCAATGATGTAGGAGGTCCCAGCCCACTGTGGGCAGTGCCGTCTCTAGTCAGGTGTGTTGGGCTGCATAGGTTAATCACTGACAAGGCAGAGGGCACAAGCCAGTCAACAGCATTTTTCTATGGTCTCCTTTTCCATTCCTGCCTTGGTACGCCACCCTGACTCCCTTCTGTGGTGGACGGTAACCTGTAAGGCAAATAAAGCCTCCCCCACCCCAAGGAGCTTTTGAACAGTGTTTTATAACGGCAACCGAGAAGCAAAGCAGGACTCAGCTCTGGATGTTTATAATCGGGAAATCCCCATGCTGAAACCCTACCTGTAAAGTGACTAGTTCTTAGCAGCGGAGACCTCACTGTGGGGTCGGTGCCTGGCCTAACAGGTCGGAGGAGTTCCTCTGTACCTTTCCACCTCCTGAGGACATAGTGAGGAAATGGGCTTCTGTGAGCCAACTGTGGACTCACAAACCCACATCTGTCTGTTCCTTGATCTGGATTTCCTGGCTCTAGAAAAAAAGGACAATAGATCTGTTGCTTCTAAGTCATCCACTTTGTGATACTTCGTTGCAGCCACCAAATGGACTGAGACACATCACATTTTAAGAGTTATGTGTTTATCCTAGTTAAGGTCACCAAATGCTTCCCTCCTTCTCCACTGTTCCTCCTTAGTCACAGATGACCATAGTTCTACTCACAACTACTGTGGGATCTGCTTCTAAAAACCCACATCTAAGTAAGATTATGTGTCATCTGTCCTTTCGTGCCTAGCTTATTTCACTTAACAGTGATCTCCGGCTCTATTTGTGTTGTCATGAATGACAGGATTTTTCATTACTGAATCAATTTCTCTCTCTCTCTCTCTCTCTCACTCTCTCTCTCTCTCTCTCTCTCTGTATGTGTGTGTATTTTTAAAAACGTATATATGTTATATGTGTATAAATATGTATATATATATATATGTTCTTTGTCCATTCATCAGTTAATAGATGCTTAGATTGTCTCAATTTCTTCCTCTTGTCAACAGTGAGGCAATGACCATGCGTGTGCAAATGACATATTTGTTTCCTCTCTTTGAATGTATACCCAGAAGTGTCATCACTACAGATCATTTGGCAGCTGTTTTTTTTTTTTTAATTTCTCAGGACCTCTATGCTGTTTACTTCTTTCCACTGCCATCAACCGTGGGAAGGGTCCTTTCCACCACATCCTTGCCAGCACTTGTCACCGTTAGTCTTTTGACAATCCTCATTCTTTCTACAGAGAGATGACACCCTCACTGGTCTCACTATGCTATGAGGCATGCCTTACTTTTCCCTGGTGGTTAGTGGTGCTGAGCATTTTGAAAACAATATTTGCCCATTTGGGTTTTCTTTTGAAAATGTAATCTTTTGTATCGACCATCTTTTAATCAGGATTTTTATTGTTGCTATTGAGTGTTCAGATTTCCTCATGTTCCTGAACAATTTTCCTGGATATGACTCTTTAAGTTGCATTTTCACGATCTTAAATGTCCCTTCACTTTCCAGTGTGATATCATCAGATACATTTTTACTTTTGTTCCTGTGTTTCTGGTCTTGTTAAAAACATCTTGCCCCCTTAGATGTCTCAAAGCATTCACTGTAGGTTCTCTTCTAGGGTTTTCAGACTTTGGGGTATTGTATGTAAATTTTCATTCCTTTGAAGTTGACTTTTGTGCCTGATGAAGAGTGAGGGTATGGCTTTATTCTTTTACATGTGGATCACCAGTTTTCCCAGCACCACTTAAATAAAAGACTTTCCTTTCTATACTACTTGTTCCTGCATTTTTATAAAATGATCAGCTGGCTTGGGGCTCTAGAGATGGTGCAGACCTAACAGAGTTTCCAGGGGACCTGAGTTTAGTTCTCAGCATACAGATGTAACTCCAGCTCCATGAGATGTGATACCTTTGGCCTGTAAAGGCACTTGTACTCATACACATATACACACAGACACACATGCATGTGTGCACGCGCACACACATATATACACACAAACACACACACACACACAAACACACACGCACAGACATAGTCAAATAAAGTCTTTAAGAATCAGTTGGCTGCAGATTCATGAGTTTACTTCTAGAATAGAATTATTCTTCCACTTAACTGGTCCATGTGTCTGTAGTCATGCCAGAACCATACTGTTTTGCATATCTGACTTTTAATATATTTTGAAGCCAGATAATATAATGCCTCATGCTTTGTTCATTTGTTCAAGATAAGTTCGGCTACTCAGGGTTTTTTTTAAATACTTATATATTGATTCTGTGTACCACAACTGCTGAATTTGTTTCCTAGTGTCAGAAGGGTTTGGTGGAGTCTCTGGAGTTTTCTGTATACAGATCACATCAGCTGCAGACCCTGACTTTATTTTTTTTTCTTTTCCAGTTCAGATGCACTTTCTTTCTCTTCCCTAATTTCTCTGGCTAGGTCTTCCATTACAGCACTGAGAAAAAGTGCTAAAAGCAGTCATGCCTGAATGATGCCAGACCTTAAAGGTGACACTTCCAGCTTTGCCCACTCAGAGCTGTCTTGCTTGGTGTGGCTCACTACATATAGCCTTTATTGTATTTAGGTGTATCCAGTCTTCATGCTGTGTGGTTGTGCCAGCTAATTTTATATCAATATGAATCAATCTGTTGTCATCTGAGGGGAAGGAACATGGATTGAGAAAATACCTCCATAATATCTGGCTATTAGGTGAGCCTATAAGAGCATTTTCTTAATCAGTGATTGATGTGAGAGGGCCAAACCCATTGAAGGGAGGGCCACCCCTGGGGTGATGGTCATAGGTTCTATAAGAAAGCATGCTGAGCAAGCCATGGTGAGCAAGCCAATAAGCAGCACCCCGCTGCAGAATTTGATATTTTGAGCTGCTGGATTTTGGTCTTTCTTTGGCTCAGTTCTTCCTTGCTAACTTGCTAAAGCCTCCTTTGTACTACTGTGTATAGGAAGTATGTAGCTTTGGTTTAAATTCTTTATTTTATGGGGACTGAGAGTTAAACAATTACCTTGAGTCTTAGGAAAGAGCTTTTGTACTTTGGACTGCTGAACAGTGAAGGGACCATGATGACTATGGGCACTCTTCACATTAGGTGGGTATATTTTACATTCTGTGAAAGGGATGATAGGGTCTTGGGTAGAACATTATGGTGTAGATGTGAAATGTCCTTGCAGGCAGCCTTGTGTGTTTGAGTAGTTGGTCTCAAGCATATGGCACTGTCTTAGAAGGTTGTGTCACCTTCAGGGGTTGGGGCCTAGCTGGATGAAGATGATCATTAAGATGCAGGCCTTGATGCACTTCCTACCCTAGCTCTCTTCTCCATGGTTGGTGGTATGGAAAGCTACAGGCATGTTATCAGCTTTGGCATGCTCCTGCCCCTGTAGACCAAGCTCTATTCCATGATTCTGCCAATGACAGAATCTAACTCCCTGAACTGTGAGCCAAAATAATTCCCTCCCCCATGTCATGGCTAATCTTGGTTGGCAACATGATATGCTTGGCAAGAGAGAACTTCAGTTGAAGACTTTCTTCCATCAGATTGGTCTGTGGGCATTTCCTTGATTGGCAGTTGATGTAGGAGGACCAAATACACCATGGCAGTGCTGTGTCTAGGCAGGTAAGAGCCGGTCTGGAACCAGCATTCCTCCATGGTTTCTACGTCAAGCTTCTCCCTTGAGTTCCTGCTCTGGCTTCTCTCAATGGTGGATGGTAACCTGTAAGCTGAAATAAACTCTTCCCTCTCAAAGTTCCTTTTGGTGATGTGTTTATCACAGCAACGGAAAGCGAACTAGAACAGCCCCTCATGGGACCCTGTATTAAGCTCTTGCCTACAGCAGTGGGAACAGGGACAAATGCACCCACACGTTTCTCACCTGTAATCTGTCATTCTCACATCGTGTTCGTAGGAACTCAAATCTGTGACCTCACCACCACCATACATGCACCGGGAAGATCCAGACTAGGAGAGATCTGTGACCTCACCACCACCACCACACGTGCACCAGGAGGACCCAAACTCAAAGAGAAGTTCCAGGAAGTGCATGTTACACAGCTATACGCATTTTCCTTCTTCAGAAACTGCAAATGTATAGACTAGGTGATGAATACATCCACAGGGGCAACAATCAGAATGCATAGGTAGACGTTCAAGAAAGTATGAGTGTTTCTACCAACTGTACCAATATCCCAGGTTTTTCCCTTAATGATGCAGCCATAGAAAACAGGCTTTGCTTTATTTTTTTACATGTTCTTTCAGAGATTTTATACTTCTATAAGGAACCTTAAAGTTCACCCATATACAAACACAAATATTCACACACAAATACAATATATGTATTCACACATACACACACACACTCAAACATACATTAGACACATGTACACACATACATACATACACACATATACACATAATACAAACATACACACATATGCAAATATATCCATACACATATGTACCTGCAGACATGTGTAGCATCACATGCATGCACACATATATGGGCGCACACACACACATACCACACATATACACAAACACTCATACATATGTATGTATGTATGTGCAAACACACATGTACTTATGTATACAGGTGTGCACAATATATTCATACACACATTATATACAGGCAAAAATAAACACACATTCACTGGTTCACATAGACACACACATACATGCACATATATACACATACACATACATACCACACACACACAAAGATTAATACACATAATAAATGATCACATTATATTGTCCTTCTGGTTCTTGCTTTTTTCTCTCAATTATGTCTATGGAGCCTACATTTTAAACAAATTTCTCAAATGGTTCTTTTGCAAAGAAAAGCTTAATAACTGTTTTCTTAGAGCTTCTGTATCAAAATCAGAAAGTGTATTCTTGTCTATGACCTGCTCTTTGGTCTTAGGAGTTCTTAGTAGTTCTAAGTCAACTTTGATTCCTTCCTCTTCAGAGACCTCGAACCTTCTGAGTGAATGAGATTTGACTTGATGAGAAGTATCCATAATTATCTTGGACTTCCATTTGGGGCACGTGTCTCCCTTGAATGCAGTAAAACCACTGCTCATACCCAATATTTAGTGGGACGTGGTTGGTTCTTGGGAACCAGCCAGCAGATGAATGAAGGTGCAGATAATGAATCTAGTGTGTGGTTGGATACCACAAAGACTGACAACATGTATGAGCCTATTAGCCTATCATAAGTACTGAGTGTTTGGGGACATTGGTAGTGACAAGCAGTTTTTCAGCCTCTCTTCCTTGTCTTTCCACTTGCCTGTGCCCCACAGTGTGGTAGGCCATGGAGACCAGTGCATTCATGCACACTGAAGGGGCTTCTTGCTACAAAAATGGACTCCTGGTGATAAAGCAGACACAGTAGACTAACAAAAAAATAATAATAAAATGCATGAAAAGACCGACTAAGCCAGTGTGCTGCTACCAGACCTGAGCAGATGCCACCCTGGTTTATTCAATTCTCCTAGATTCCCAGCCTCCCCTCTCTGGTTGAATAAAAATACGAGGAATGTCAGGGACAGGTTATCTTTTCCTGAGTTCCACAAAGCAAAGCAAATGAAGGTTATGGAAGTATATTCTATGGTAATTTACCCTCCTAAAATGCAGATACTGAACTTGAAGGACCCATAGCAAAGTTTGAGATTATCAGCAAAGGCAGGCCTTTTAAAGACAAAACCAAAGTGGAGTTATGAAACGGAGAAAGGTCAAGCTAGAGTGTAAAGATGAAAGTATGGTTAGAATGGAACTAGATGGTCAGGGGACTGTTAGAGGGACAGGGAATATAAATAGCCCCCCCAAAGGGAAGGGGCCAGTTCCAAGTTTGCAAGTTAGGCTGGGATGGATCCATGCTTGAGGCAGCCTCATGATGCCCTGAGGGAGGAGCCAAGAGTGGACCAGGCAGGTGCACATTCTTCCCTCGTGATTTTCTGACTCATAGGTGTCGCTTCATCCTCTCCACGGCCTCAGCCTTCCAGAAGCCACCACAGATAGAGTGCAGGCTGAGCCATCCTAGTGGTGATGAACAGGAAGTTAATATAATGTGGGCATGAGAGGGCTTCTACACCTGGGAAAGCATTTCAGAAATGAAATTCTTCAGACTAAGTGTTGAAATACTATTGTGTTAAGAAAAAAATGGTCTTTTGAACAAAAACAATCTCTAAAATGCACTGCAAAGTGTCCACTTTGAGGAGAAAGGTTCACGCTCTGCACAGTCCTGAGTTGCTGGTGTTTAATCCCTGGGCCCAGAATTGTGCTCTGACATTCAAGTCCGTAGATACATCAGTGAGGAGCAGACCTCCGAGATCAGATCACTCATTAACTGGTTGTTTTTATTTAAATTGTTCTATTACCAATAAAGTCTCAGAGTCAGATATTGGGGTGATAAACTGATATATCAAAAAAGTGGAGGAGAAGTGACCAGATGAGCTTCCCTTTTTCTACAGGAGACCCAGCAAGCACATCTCTCTCCACATATCCCAGATCAAAAAGATGGCGAATCTCTAAGTCCCTCCATACTCCTTCTTGTTTGTCTTCTCTATCCGTCTCCCTGGGTCCTCCGTACTCTCAGTGGTTAATTCTAATTAGTCACTGGCTTCGCTCCCTGATCCAAAGTTAATTTTATCAGCACAGTTTTGGAGTTTCACAATGTGATCAAATATCTCACAACATTAACTCATTCCAGTAGGCACAAGTTCCTGCTGTAAGCCAAGTCAGGGCCCAGTGCTTCTGTGAAAACACCAGGGCAAGAGCTATGGCATTTGTGGCTGGGTTTGATGAAGTCACCACAAAACTAAAGAATATCTAATATTCAAGGTTTAATACAGCAAGTCAAAATATACTTCATTTAGTTTGTATAGTTCTTAGGGCAGGCATGGTGGTGAACTTAGGAGGTAGAGGCACCAAGAGCAGGAGTTTGGTGCTAGCCTCCGCTGCATATGAAGTTTGATATAATCCTGGGATACATAGGACCATGTATAAATAATAGATTACATAAGTATTTCCATTCCAGAACTCTGAGAACAGAGGTCTTAAGAAGGCTCTCTGGCTGTTGGACAAATTGGCCATCCCAGCTGCAAAGTTCACATGGAATATTTTTTGCTAAGATCTCTTTCTCATTCTCACCATCTCAAGCATTTGGCTGAAGGATGCAGGTCATTTTCCTTGGAGCCAGAGAGTTACCACATCGAACACATATACTTATCTGCTTAATGGGGAGGAGCCAATGTGATGGACAGGAGCAGAGTCTGCTTGCTCACTGCTGTCAGTGGTGAGCACAGAGTCATGCAGGATGCCGACTCAATGCTGGCTGAGTGTTGGCACTTGGCTGAAACCAAAAGCAGACCCAGAGGACAAGGACAGGAATTGGGTGTGGCATGGGACAAGAAAACCGTGCTTGACAGTTCAGGGCTTCCTGGCCACCAAATGCTGGAGTTTTGTTTCAGTAAAAAAGAAAACCAGGCCGGGCGGTGGTGGCGCACGCCTTTAATCCCAGCACTCAGGAGGCAGAGGCAGGCAGATCTCTGTGAGTTCGAGGCCAGCCTGGGCTACCAAGTGAGTTCCAGGAAAGGCGCAAAGCTACTCAGAGAAACCCTGTCTCAAAAAACCAAAAAAAAAAAAAAAAGAAAAGAAAACCAGGAAGGCATTTTAATCTGTCTATCCCCAAAGCAAAATTAAAAACAGGTAGTAACACTGAGCAATTATGGCGAACTCAATTGTGTAATATAGGAAAGCTGGAACACTTTAGCCTCAAATATTCTAAGACTAGTAGTTGCAGCAAGTCCAATAGTAAGGTAGTAAAAGCTAGAAATAAAATGGAAGCTTAGTTTAGACTCAAGGAATTTGTGACTAGATGTTAAATATTGTGTAGGTGTCCTAGAGGAACCAATGTGCACCCTAGGAAAGCTCAGGGTCATTGCAGGAGCCCATAGACGTGTTAGAAATGTTGAAGAGAACAGGATGAAGTGTTATCAAAGGCTAGCAATTGCTGGGCAGTGTCATATCACTATGGCTGGGGCGGGGGAGACAAGTGCCACACTCTGTGACTGGGGACACAGGGAAAGAGAAGACAAGTGTCACCGTTGTGGATGGAGACATAGGGAAACACCAAAGACGTGCCACTCTGCGGTTTGAGACCCAGAGAGAGGAGAACAGCACATCCCTGTGGCCGGGGCAGAGGAGGGGTGGTATTGTTGGGACTCGGAAGCCTGAGCTGTGGTGTAGGAGCTGGGATCACAGATGTGGAAACCTTCAGGGACCAAGCAATTGAGCAGTGGGGGCAATGGAGATGGGCTGCCCTGAGCTGGGCCCATGCAGGAGATGTGTATCTCAGGGGGTGAAAGATGCCCCAAATTGAAGGAATGCAGTTATTTCCTCTGCTCACCAGGGTCTACTGCTGGAACTGTAGAGTGTGGAAGGAGGGATGAGAGGGGGATCTGTGGTTGGTATGTAAAATGAATAAACAAATTTTAAAAAAAAAGAAAGAGAGACACAGGATAGCTTCTGGAGGGCCCTGGGTCAATACTCAGTCACCTCAAGCTTTATTCAAAAGGGCTTTTATACAATGCCAAGGGGAGAGGCAAAAGACCTCCCTCTCTCAAGATCAAACCACAACGCAGAGCCAAGTGTAGACCCTTCAAAACATCTGGTAACCACACCGTGGCCAAATCATCCCATTATGCAGCACTGCTGGGCAAAGCAAGCTCAGATTCTCTGACCTTGAGTAATTTGGGTCCCCACACAAATGTCAGCAAGAGAAGCTGTAACCTTTGTATTGTGAAAATGCACACGCAGGTGACATGATACAAACCAATACATCAACATATGAATGACAGGTAATGAATGAATCACAGACCACACACATGAACACACGGTGCTCCGCTTACCTCCATTTTCAAAATATTCTGTATAGCTTTAAGTAAGAGAGCAGTTTATTGGTTCAAAAGAACAAGTTAATCTAGCAACAACTTAACAGCCTTGTAGAAGCTGCTCTTGCTTGAAGATTGTTCTTTGTTCCGACCCTTGGGCCCACAAGGAAACTGACATGAGGGAAAGCTGTGTACTTCCTGCCTGTGTGTCTCTGTCTGCTTGACTTGACACATCTACTCCATGAGGCTGAAGACACAAAGAGAAGTCATTCCGCAAACATGCACTCCCCTTGGATTCCATGAACTGCAAGTCTTCAGACAAATCAGCCAAAAGATGAGGACAGAGTCTGCGCTGGAGAGGCTGCCCGCTGAAGCAGACTGTCTTCTGGGAGCCTGACTGGTCCCCTCCCCTCCATGGGGAGGGCAATGGTGAGCCGATTGATACTGATCAGACTGCCTTGTAGAACCGCAGCTGAGGTAAACATGGGCAGGCCACACCTTGCAGAGGCTGCTTGGTTGTGTATATTCACTGCCTCGGCCCAGTTCATCTCATGTTTAAGCCTAAATCCGTATCTGTAGCCTGGAGATGATCCTGGGGTGACTGGACCCCTTGCGTTGTTTCTCTTTCTGACACTCTGATTAAATGTCCTTGCTTAGTTTTTCACTCTTAACTGCTGTGTTGGGAAAAGTGACTGCTACTAGCTTGTTGGAGCCCTGGAGCTAGGCTTCCATCTTAAAACTCCAGTGACAACAGAAGAATGGAAAGACTCTGTCCAGCCAAGAATCCTTCAAAGCACTCAGATAGTCAGAAAATGAGTGTGCGGATCTTAAAGGACCTTTTCATCTTCATTTGTTGTTTTCTGAGATGCAAACTGACTCTTCGGGGGTAATTTAAATCACTAAATAGAGTTTCTAATTCTAATCTCTGTGGACGTGTTTAATACAGACATTCTTATTACTAAGACTCAATTTTTCAGCTCAGGTGAAAAATCACATAGCATAATTATTCATTCTAAAGCAAGCAATCCAGGGGTATTCGGTGAATTTACAATATAGTATGGTTGTTGCTTCTTCCTACTGACAAATAACTTTAATCACTCAAAGGAGACTCAATATTCTGTAAGCAGTCATCCTCACGTCCTATATTATTCAAGAACATTTTATATCGTTACAGTCATATGATGCTTAAGACTTTGTGTCTCATTTCTTTCACTTAATCCTTGTAAGGGCCATTTAACATTGTAGTACATATTGATTCTTTTTGCAGCTTTTTGAGACAGTATAACATGCCCTTGTAAGGACACATTGCATTTTGTTATGCAGTCCCCCATCTGTTACTGGTCCTTTGGGTCATTGCCACCTTTTGACTCTTGTGAGCGATGTTGTTATCATTCATGTGCAGCATCCATATGGATACCTGCTTTCGATTCTTTGGAGGGTAAATTGAAAAGTGGAGCTGGCAAATCATTTCATGATCTGATATTCATTTTAGGAATTCCCCAGCTTTCACACAACAGAAACATTTACATTCCCGGCAGCCATGTAAGTAAGTTTTACAGCTCCCCACTTTTTAAGCCAATGTGTAGAATAGTCATGTTTTCTTGATTTCTTAAAAGGCATGCAGCTGCCCTCGTGGGCATGAAGAGCCACTGTGCTGCCTTTCATTTTTGGAATAACTAATGACATGGAACACCTTTTAATTTACATATTGGTAGTTCATATACTGTCATTGGAGAAATATCTTTGCATATCGTTTGCCATTATGTATTTTGGTTTTGTGTGGCTTCCAGGAACTCTGTGTTCTCTATCTAATTAAACTCTTAGCTGAGGTGTAATGTGGAACATTTTAGTAGTGTCCTCTGATTCACAAAGCCTCTAATTTTGATGAAATCCCCCTCATTTATTGTTGTTTTGTTGTTGTGCAGTTGGCAGCTACTGTAAGAATCGTTGCTAAATCGAAGGTCATGACATTTTACACTGGGGTTTTCTTCTAACGGTTTTGTGGTTTCAGCTCCTAAGTCTGGGGCTGTGAGCCACTGTCAAGTACCTCTATCTGTTGTGTGCCATTGGCCTCCTCCAGCTTCACTCTTTTGTGGCTATCCATGTGTTGACTACACTGCACTTACAGCTTCACTCTTTGTGTGGCTATCCATGGGTTTACTACACTGCTCTTACCCACTGTGAGACTCCACTCTGCTTTTGAAAACCAGCTGCAAAGACTTCCTCCCTGCACTCCAACCATAGCCCCCTTTTCCGGTGTGATCTTTAGGCCCATACCGTGTTGTTTTAATGACTGTGGCTTTGAGTAAGATTCTTAAACAAGGAACTATGAGTCTTCCAATTTTATTTTCTCCAGGACTGTTTTGGCTTTTCAGAATCACTTGGAAGTTCATATGAATTTCGTGTCATTCTGTTTTTCATTTCTGAAAAAAAAAAAAGCCAATGGGATTTTTATAGGGATTGCATGGGGTCTGTAGATTCCTTCAGCTGTTTTGGCATCTGCACAACCACGAGGCTCACAACCTAGATGAAAGGAAGCTGTGTCCAGTAGTTTACACCATCTTCCGTTTTAGTGTGCAGCCTTTACCCGAACTGTAATATAGTCCCATTCTATTGTTCTGATATCACAACTAGAATGCTCTTCATGTCCTTTTGGGCTGCTCACTGTCCATGTGTGGTGTAGCACAAATCTTAAAAGGTCTTATTAATGAAAATAAACCTGAAGAAAGGTATTGGGGTGAATGCTGGAAGATCAGAGAAGCAGAACAAGCCACAGCTTCTTCACCTCGCCTGTTCCTCAGCTAATCCTGTTTCCTCAGACTGGATACTTCTGTGTCCTCATCCAAATGGGTCTCAGCTGAACTGCTACTCAAAAGCCTAAAAAGCTTAACCAGCCTCTAGATCCTGGTTTTTATACCTTATGTACCTTTCTGCTTTCTGCCATCACTTCCTGGGATTAAATACTCTCGTTACCACGCCTGGCTGTTTCCAGTGTGGCTTTGAACTTACAGAGATCCAGACGGATCTCTGCCTCTGGAATGCTAGGATTAAAGGCGTGTGTGCCACCATTTTCTGGCCTCTGTATCTAGTGGCTGTTCTGTTCTCTGACCCCACATAAGTTTATTAGGGTGCACAATATTTTGGAGAACACAATATCACCATAGTGTGGAAACACAGCTGGCTTTTGTGTGCTCACACTGTGTCTTTACACTTTCAGATGCTCTCAATAATTCTGCTTTTCAAGCAGATCACCTCAGAGTTTTCTGATTACAAGAACATGCCATCCTGGGAACAGAGATGATTTTACTTTTGCTTTCCAAAGTGCATGCCTTTATTTTCACTTTCATGCCTAATTTCCCTCAGTGAATCCTCAGAATCATGGCTAGTAATGTTGAGAGTAAGTGTCCCTCTCTTGTTCCCGACTCAAAGCTTCTGGCCCATCATGGCTGCATATGTGGTGGGATTTTCCTCGACATCCTTTATTAGATAGGAATGTTCTTCCATTCCCTTAAGTGTATTTTGTTTTCAACCTGAGCAGAGGATAGGTTTCATCAACTGCTTTTTTAAAGATGCCTCAGTCAGGACAATCGTTGAGTTCTTTTCTACCCTCTACCAATGTGGTATTTGAAGTCAGTTGGCTTTATTATAATGAAGCACATTACATTCCTGGGGTAGATCTCACTTGGCCATGACATACAATTGTTTGACTATCCTGTCTAATTTAAATTATTGAATCAACCCAGTATATAATATACCTACTAGTTAAACTCCTAAAGACAGGGCAACAGTCTGTAAAGAAGAGTTGCAGACTCTGTGTCTCCCATGGAGTAGGAAGGACCGAAGTAAGGAAAGCAAATGGAGAGGTTATCTTTATTGGATTGAAGACATTTCAAAAAAATACTATCTACAGTCTTAAATTGCTGAAAAACACAGGGTTTTGCTGAAATCCCAGCAGGTGCTGACCCTTCAAGACTTCTGCTGAGGGTCTAGTTCATGACTGTGGTGATTAATTTGTGTTCCTGATATCTGCAGCTGACTGGCAAGCTACACAAAATCTTTGTGTGGACAACAATTGGATTATGATCTCTGAAAGCTCCATAGGTCAGCAATATAGAAAGGAGTCAGCCCAGCCATCATCTTCAACAGCTGGAAGTGAAGTTTGTATAGTTGAGGGCTAAGCATTTCTTTTTCTCCTCCTCTCTCTCCCTCTTTCTTTCATGCAATAGCACAGAAAACATCATGTGGGGAAGGAATGAGATTCTTTATAAGGGATTAAGTCACTAGCTCCAGCAAACCCCAAATGACCCAGGTAACAAACAATATTATAAACGTCACTGTTTATCAAACAACAACCAAGTGTGTTCAACATTATCCATAAATATGTTCAACATTTATGGCAGATACTCATTTTAGAAGGTTGCTTTCAACTTCTGCATTTGATGTTTTCTGCAAATGATACACACCTTCATTATTCTGGGTCCAGGGCATGGAAGAGTATACAACTTAAATTTACAGCTACGCATTACCTTAACTCGTAAAGGTTGATTACATGGGAAATCCATGGCAAGAAAGATTGGTTGTTACATTGTTCTCTGAAAGGCAGGTTGAACAAGCAGGCTGACTGCACAGTAGGACAGCAGCCTTAGATCTTAAGTGACCTCAAGGTGTGTTATGACCTCCCGCTGTGAGGTCCAGCAGAAGTCCCAGTCTCCTGGAACAGTAGAGGAAGAAATATTTTTATCATGATATTGCACTGCCGCAAAATGTCACCACTCTCAATATAGATCTATAAAGCCTGTCTTCTGGAAAACAGTGCTCTATTTTTGTTTATGTGAGTTTGGGGGGGCGGGAACTATCAGAAACTATCATACCATCGAAGCCTTCACTCTACCTGTGACTAACACCTCTCTGCACTTTGCTTTTGCAGGGACCTTCTCCCCTGTCTGCAGAGCACCGAGTAAGCAGCTGCTTAGCCCTTAAGTGAACACAAAGATATAAGAATGGTGTTCCGGCTGTGTTAAGGGACATCTCGCTGGATAAATAAAAGGTTGCTCATTTATTTATGATGCAAAAAATCCATTGCTTGTTCTGCTGAGAGAATCATCCATTATTGATTCAGAACTCTGTGCTCCCAGCAAAGCTTTTTGTGTGCATGAGGGCATGTCTGTTCTTATTACTTTAAAACATGTAATTTTCTTTTTGATTGTGGCGGATGCTCGGTCCTGAAATGTGCAGGGTTATAGTAACCTGCACATTTGATAAAATATTTGACTGTATTTATAGCATTTTCTTCAGAACCCTCTTTTGCCCTGTGGAGAAATGCCTGGGCACCATGACCGATGGATATCAGGACTTATTTCATTCCCTTCCCCCAAATAGAATTATTACATTACTAGCTCATTAATTACATTTTAGGAGCAAATATCTCTGGCATCTCTGATTCATCCTGCTTCTAATGAGGGTGCAGCTGGATTGATGCCATTTCTCAAATGGACGTTACAGCTTGTAAACTCTGACTTTTATTCTCACTAGCTCTGGCTTCATTATATCCTCACTGTGAGATCAGATATCGGTGTCCTGGTTTCTGTGGTCCATGTGGAAAATATAGCAGTTGTGATGGCAATGTCCATTGTGTGTGTCTTCCTAGCGCTTCTATGTCCAGCACAGGCAGAGTGAGCCTTTGTCATGGTGCTCAGACTGCTAATAAATGAAAGTGTGCATAGGAACCAGGAACTGCTTCCCACTCAGCTGAGTGTTAAAGGCTTCCTTGCTAGAGAGAATGCAGAGTTCTCTCTCATTTAAGGCTGATACCAGCAGTGAAGACTAACCCAGCACAGTTAGAGGGATTGGAACAGCCACCAGCAAAGAATAAGCGCTCTAATTCCCTACTGGGAATCTATGCTCAGGCTCCTCCACTGACTTTGGCAAGGCCAGCATGTATATGACTCAGTTTACCTCTGAGTGAACCTAGTGAAAGCTACTGTGAAGGCATTTACTCCAAGACTATGCTCTTTCAGGCAGCTCCCTGCTGATGACTGAGACAGTGGGAGGGATGAAATCCAGGCTGTTTCTGCCCCAGGTGAGGCTCTGGGAGCAGCCACCCTCCTTTTCGAGAGTCAGATTTCTTCAAGTTGCCCTGCACGCTGAGATCCTTTCCAACACATCTTCCTTCACCCTGTTCTAAGGAGTCTTGCCTTCTTGTATTCCCATCTGTCCTTTATTAAAAGATAAACAGCCGTCCCCCTCAGCTAACCTCTCCCACTTCCCAGCTAATGTTCCCTTGCAGGAGACTCTGGACGGTACATTCAACTTCTCTCTTGTTCTTCTCCTATTCTTACCACTGCCCTCTAGATCTTGCCCATGTACCCTAGGTCTGCCCTCTGCCCCGTGCCCAGCAGCACTATTGTCTCCTTTTCCTTTTGAGTGGTAGATCGGAAAGGGAAAGGCTATGCAGATCCCATTCAGTGTGAGCCAAGTCACGAGCAGCTTTCCAGCTTGCACTGTGCCCTACCTAGTTCCACGCTGCTGAGTGGGCACTGGCACTTCTTATCTTGAGGGAGGCTAGGCCTAGCTCCTCTTTCTCAGCCAGCAGGGAAATCCTCCCAAGGAAACTAGAAACTCAGAGTTTGCGAGAAAGCATCATTTCCTGTGACTCCATCTTTGGCTTTCCCTGATCATCTTCTCATCTCCGTGGTGCCTCACTTGGACAACTGTGTTGTCCTCACTGGGACCAAGTATTCCATAAACTGTCCCTCCACCGTTTATGTGCCCATCCCCCTCTTGGTGTATTCCTCCCGGAACCGAGGATCTTGTGGCTTCAAGCTGACTAAATCATGCACAAACAGGCGTTCTCACCATACAAACTTGTTCTTATTCCTTATGTAAAAACCCTTGTCAAAACATTTGTGTTGGGCCAGCAAGACGGCTTTGGTAGGTAAAGGCGCTTGCTGTGCATGCCTGGTGACCTGAGTTCAATCCTCAGAACCCAATCAAAGGTGGACAGAGAGAACTGGGAACTGACTCCACAAAGTTGACCTCTGGCATCCAGAGAAGCACTGTGGCATGCGCACACACATGTGGGGACATACACGCATGCACACATACACACAATTAAAGGTGAAAACATTTGCTGAGCCAGGAACATCCCCTTACGTTGGTCCTGGTAGCCCTGCTGCTGGGAGAGTTGGTTAAATTTATAATGGAAAATCAATTTCTATGGAAATCAGATGGTGCCTTAACTAGTTATAGATTTCACATAAGTAGTTCTGTGGCTTCAGGATTATCTCTTATGTTGACTAGTTTATAATAATTGAAGGTATTTTCCTGAAATCAATCCATACAATAATATCAATGAGTTTATGGTCTCTACCTTTTTCTGAACTATATTTTAATTTGTTAATCAAATATTTCATTTTAACCCAGACTTTCTGATGATGAACACCAAGTAGACTTAGAGACAATCTGGGAGGATCAGAAAGGGCGGTATTCCTGGCATTAACCTGCTGTGTCCACCCCACACATGTATCTCACTCTTACCTGTTCTAGAACAAAATTCACATCTGGAGGACACACCCTGGACACAGCCAGGTGCTGGGTTAGACTCTGAATCCTTCAGCTGGCCGTCATACACTTGGTGGAAGTCCTTACAAGGAAAAGCAGTCACACAAAGACAGAGTATGTACATGTTTGAAATAAAGGGCAAATGCTATGTTTTTCTGCTTATTCACTCCCGAGTTCTGAGAAAAAGGTGGTCTGGCACCAGCACCCTCATTTCTAATCCCTCCCCCAGGTGTGATGTCCTGAAATCCCTACCATCCGGGACAGTGGAAGTTGTCTCTACAGTGCAGGCTGGCTCCCAGTCAGCTTCAAGCAGCAGTTGCACATCGAGGAGACCCTTTGTGGACGGGGCTGCAGAATGCGTGTTTTGTGGATGTTCCCTACATGAGAGAGCAGGGGAATAAAGAGCCTGTCTGCTTCCTATTGAAAGCCTTTGGCAGGATCCTGGTCTTTCAGGCCCTCTTTACTATCTGACAACAACTAATACAAGTCAGGATGCCTCCCCAGATGTTCCCAAGACGTTATTGGAGTCATAGTCTTAGGACAGCCAGCAGATGTGGGAAATTTGTTGCCCCCATCTGACCGAAAGCACCAGGTGAGCAGAATAACCTTCTGAAGGACTTTGAAACACAAGCCACAGATTTCCCCCTCTGTGAAAAAAACAACAAACAAACAAAAAAAACTTTTCTTTTGCCCTTTTTATGCTTCCCTTGACCCACACCGGCAGAACATTCTACTCATATCTTAGGACAGGAAAACATTTCAACAGCCATGCTGAGAGGAAGAAAAATTGGGTCAGCTTTGCATCAAAATTGAATTTTCCTTTCCTTTTCTTTTCTTTTCTTTTCTTTTTTTTTTCTTTTTTTTTTTTAGCAAGGCTTTTCTACACAGTCCTGCCTGGCCTGGTACTCACTGTATAGCCCAGGCTGACCTCAAACATATGGCAACCCTCCTGCCTCGGCTTCCTGAGTGCTAGGACAACAAGATGTTCACAGCTATGCCCAGCTTTAAAAATGGGTTTTGAAGTCCTGGTTAGAGCAAAGGTTTGAGGGAATAGAAGGCTTGTACACTTTAGCCTTACAGCTTTCAGGGCATAGGCTTAGTAAATATTTTCATAAACATGGAAATAAGAACAAGATGAACAGCTGAGTTATCCTACAACACACTAGGTTCTATAGTCTGGGAAGAAAAAAAGGGATTGCAGAAAAAGAGAGAGAAGCCATTGATTCATACTGCCCATTCCCTCTCCCCTGGTTCTCTGATGAGATGACATGACATACTAGGCCTTGGTGAGTCACGGCAGTTGGATAGTGATGACCGGAAGATGAAAGCCTGTTCGTTGATGACCAGCACGGTGAGCAATGTGGAGAGTAGAAATGACTGTCAAGGGCTCAGAATCTGTGGGTTTAAGAGTTACACAGGAAAATGGCTGAGTCATTACTCCATACCCTCACCCACCCCCAATACAGGAGGACAGGGGCCATACTTGAAGAGGCCTTTTGGCTGGGACAAGAAAATTGACGCCATGAGCAAAATGGCCACGGCACTGAAGAAATGGTAAAAATAAGAATAGTTCAGTTAGTGTCAGTACTTACCAACACACTCTAGGACCAGGCACCCTGTCCCCAATGCACACACTCCCAAGTGTGCCCACAGACCTACCTTGACATGTATCAAGAAACCAAGGCACAAGGTCTAATGAGTTAAGAGAAATGTAAGATCTACATGATCAACCACGTACTGAGTTCTTTATGTCATAGGAGTGTATATGGACCTCATTTTCTACCGTCCAGTAGCATGTGATCACAGCAGAGGAAGTAAGATCAGTCACGGGAAATAGATTCCTATTTCCTGAAGAAGTGTGTAGACAGCTGAGTTTGGTATTTGTTTCTGGGGAATCTAAGAGGTGTGTGTGTGTGTGTGTGTGTGTGTGTGTGTGTGTGTGTGTGTGTCCAGGGTGGGGGGCAATCTAGAAGTTCAAATGGGAGCTTGACACTTAGCTCTGTCGTTCCTGACTCAGTGACCATTTTGTCTAGCCTGGTATAGACTAGGTTTTGTCTCTTTTCTTGAGTATCTACAGTCACATTTCCAGTAGATCAGCTTCTGGGTCAGAGGGAAACCATATCACCAATGGTTCTCAATCTGTGGGTTGTGACCCCCTTGAGGGTCACATATCAGATATCCTATATCTCACATATTTACACCAGGGTTCATAACAGTAGCAAAATTGCAGTTTTGAAGGAACAGCAGGATAATTTTATGGTTGGGGGTCACCACAGCATGAGGAACTATATTAAAGGGTTGAGGCATTAGGAGGGTTGAGAACCACTGTGTAGAGTCTAAATAAAGGCAGGAGACGTAAGAAGAAAGGAGATTTTCCTTAGCCTCGGATTCTTCTCTTGGCCTTCTGCCAGTGCCACCCTTCTGCCGTTTGTGTTGGCTCTTTGGGAGGTTGTTGTGCCAAGAGAGCTACTGGCTACCCAAGTGACTAAGCCCATAACTCCAAGGCTGATGACAAGCCACCAGCTCTGTTCTGATGGAAGCCATGTGTCTGTGACTTGATGTCAGTATCAGATGAGAAGGAGTAGAAAAGCTGTGGTGTCCCGTTCCACAGCGTTTGCCTCCAGCTCACGACGATCAGCTGCACAGGCTGCCAGCACTGCCCGTTTCTGAACTCTGTACAAATGTCCCTTTTGCGTAAACTCCCAACCACTCTTACTTCTTCCAGATGAGGACTGAGAGTGACCATCTCAAACCTGAAGCCATCTGTGTGTCATGCCGCCCACCCAACATTATACCTACAGGGGAACAGTTCCCTGCAAGGCATGAGCATAAATTTAGCCTTTGTCCATTATAGTGGAAAAGGGTAGTTGTGAAACCTCCAAGTCACCCCCAGTGCCTGTGGTTGATTATAAACAAAGAGGAGGGTCTTAGCTGGCCAGAGTCTGGGACCAGGACCACCATCTCAGGCCCAAGCAGAGGAGGGGTATAAAGACCCCCATTGTTTACAATGAGTCTCTTTGATGCCTCTGCAGGAAGCCCCCTTCACAAACAAAGTCGCCTCTGCCAGCCCTTGGGGAGCTGGGGAATTGCTTTGCCCAGCCTCTGGTCTGTGTGTTTAGACTCATGCCACACCGAATTTCATCTGGGAGGAAAAGCTGTTTCAGATGACCATGAATAGCAGCTTTCATCAACTGTCACTTCTCATTACAGCCAGCACGACGTGGAAATGAACTAGAAGCTGCCGAGCCCTGGGACGGGACTAGGCCTATTTTCAAGGTTTATTGACTTCCTTTGTCCTTTTAAGAAAGTGAATCGGGCCATTGACTTCTCCACCCCAACTCTTGTCCGGGCTCATCTGCTTCTTAGGTCAGAAGAAAACATGGTGCTGGAGGCCAGCAATGAGTCCGAAGCAGGTGTTCATCCAGGTCACTTCTGGGGCTCTCCCTGAATGGTCTCTCCCTGAGAGCAAGCAGGAAGGAACCTCAGCTTTTTCATATGGAGTCAAAGAAACAGCTACATTTTCTCTATTAGAAGAAACAGAACAATGGCGGTCCGGGTAGATGTTCTGTATGATGTCATCAGGAGGCTGAATCAGGAAGATCATGGGATCAAGGATGTATCCAGTCAGTCTTAGATCAGCCTGGGTTGCACAGTGAAACCTTATCTAGAAAAAGGAAATGCGGAAAAGAAAAGAAGAAAAGGGAAAAGAAAAGAAAAAGTAGCGACTGATTCATTTCAGTGACATTTGGTGAAAGAGCTGTTTTTAAAGCATAGAGAAATACCCCTCCCCCAACAAACCAAGCTGTGTATATAGTGCGTGCCAATTTCCAAGGTGTCATTGATCTCACTCAGGCAGTTCATCTGTGCTCATCATATTTATCAGTGAATATGACATGTGCAAAGCTGAGGAGGTATAAACCTCTGGACCTCCCTCACTGGCAGAGAAACCCCACCACACCGTGGACACGCAGGCTGCTGTTGCTGATAGACATCTGGGTGGTAGGTAGTCCTAGGAATGTCTCCTCCATGGCATTCTTGGAGCTAATGGGAAAGTAAAAGAGATAATTATACAAATGATGGGGGAGCAGGTGAAAGGGCGGGGTATGAAGGGCTGGGGCACAATTTGAATGCCAGCCTAAAGCCAAAACAAATAAGAAGAGCCTTTTATTGGCCATAGTTGAGTTGTGAAACTGAGAAAAACAGAGTTAGGGAGGGGCTGTCTGCCTAACCCTGATAGAAGTTACCAGATCCGAGGTACTTGCCAGGCAAGAGGAGATATTTCAATCTCTTTAAAGAAAACCAGCCCTCATCAGTTATTTTCCATATGGGTTGCTCTCCTAGTTTGGTTTCCGTTCTTGTGATAAAATGTTTTAACCAAAAGCAACTTTGGGGGAAAGAGTTCATTTGTCCTGTAGGTTATAGACTGTCGTTGAGGGAAGCCTGCACAGGAACACAAGCTAGAAACCTGGACGCAGGCATGGAAACAGAGGTCATGGAAGGACACTGCTTACTGCTTACTCAGCTATTCTTCTTGTATGTCTCAGGCCTGCCTGGCTAGAAATAGCACTGCCCACAATGGACTACATCAATGAGCAGTTGATAAAATGCCCTACAGACAAGTCCACAGGCCAATCTGATGGAGACAAGCCTTCAGTTGAGTTCCCTTCTCCCCAGGTGTGTCAATGGACAAGCTGAGGCTAACCATGATGTTGCTGTGGCTAACATAAGTTCCTGGAAAGAAAAACTCACCCTCTGGCTTGTTACCAGGCAGGGTTTAACCTGGGACCAACACCTCCCATTAGGATAGTCATATAATACAGTAACAAAAACAAAACCCAGGTGGGTAGTTTCTAGGAAAATATCAATGCAAGATAAACACCAAAGAGTTGGGTCCTTCTGTCAGCTCTTTCTGCGGTGTGGGAGTGTGAGTGTGAGAAACATTTGAGACTGTAGCAAGCGGGCCCCGTGTTCCTACTCTGAAGTCCTTCAGCACAGAACTCATCTTGCCTCTATTTCTACATCCTGTGTTCAAACAAATTGCCACATAGGAATATAAAACATGCTTATAAATAAGGACGGAGTTTGACGCGTTGAGAGGACTTGGATCGGTAACTCAGAGGTATGGGGGAGCAGGGTGAAGCCTAATGACAGCACAGGAAGTGGGCCATGGTCACAATGAGGAGGTGAGGAGCACTGGGGAACATTCCAGGTAGCACACACAGAACATGACTGGAGTCAGGGAGGCATGGATGAGGAGTCAGAGCAGGCAGAGGAAATTACTAAAGCAAGAATTCAGACAAAGACAGGGAGACTTGAAGAGATAGATGGAGCGGCTGGGCCTCACTCTACAGAGGGATAAAGAATGTTTTGGACAAAAGGGAGATTGCCCAAGGCCTTCTGGAAGATTCCTGAAGTGATGGCATGTAGCCAGGAACACAAAAGTAGCACGATCCTACCTACTTTAGTAGTCATTCCAATAAACACTGCAATGTGATCAGCTCAGGGTGCCTTTTGTATTAAATGATGACAACTGATATGGCATTGATGAAAAGGACACATGAGATCTCCAGAGCCAGCCATGGAGACAGGTTACTTCTGGCTCCACATCCTGCTAGTACGTGAGCCCTACTAAGTAACGGCATCCAATATCATAAAAGAGGAAGCAGAGATAACAGGGTCTGGTCGTCAAACTGCCCTGCTTTCCCCTGTAAGAGGCCAGCCTCTACAGGAATGTTACTGTTTACATCATACACCTTCTCTCCTAATAATTAGGCTGCAGAGAAATGGAATGGATTTAGTGTGGTCATTGCAAAAGAGAAATGCAAAGTCAGCCCACACTGCCTAACATGTGGTAGTTACTCAGAAGGGATTTGCAAATGGGATTCACTTAACTTTGAAGCTCTCAACATTGAAGTGCCCTGTGACTATGTACCTGCCACATATCAGAAATGGTAGGGTAGCCACAGAGGGCTCTGGAGCCAGACTGGACAGGTTGAGCTCAGGCCCCATCCCATCCACCTTGGTAACCCTGTGCCAACATGTGGCTATAGTGCATCTTGGTTTCTTCTTTTATAAGTTGATGTTTCTAAAGAACTGGTCTCAAAAGATAGTTAGGAACCTGGGGAGATCAACAGGTAACCTTAGAATAGCATCTAACCCAGAAATAAAGCAGCCAGTGACTATTGGCTGGAAATGCCTATTAGTGTCTCCTTACTGTCTTTATCAAATGAAAGGTCAAAGGTCCTTAACATCCCAAATTAATCAGGACTTTTTAAGTCCCTGAGACCAACCTGAAGAAGTGTGTCCCCTGCTGCTTGTCATAGATACAGTCTTCATTCAATTTTCAGTTTGTCATCTGTCTATCAGAGTCATTCTGCAGAGGCTTGCCAGAACTTGTAAACTCTTTTGAATTCCTCCAGGTCTCCCCAGCTTGCCCTTTTCTTCCTCATCTCTGCCCAGGTCAACCCATCTCTTCCGGGCTGTGTGAAGACAGGATGGGATGCATTTGAGGATGCACTGCTTAACAGGAGCATACGGGCATCTTCCCTCCTGGGTCAGAGTACTTCCACTCTCTCGGCCCATTTGCTGCTGTGGAAATGGAACACCAGGCCTTGCTGTGTTGTGTCACCTCTACATTCTGATCAGGTGACACCCCAGAGCAGCCATGAGCTCGGACAACAGCATGAGCTGTGCAAGCCTGCAGCTGCAGCCATGCAGCAGCAGCCATGCAGCAGAACACTCGTGGTTTTGCAGGGAGAGTCTATCTAGGCTTGCTCTTTATTTTCAGTGATGACAGAATAGGAGGGGTCCAAGGCAAGGAGGATGTGAGCAATGGACTAGGGAATGTTTGGGGAGTCTGAGTCTCAAGGAAGCTGGGACAGCCAAGGCCAAAAATTGCTTTGAATTCCCAGATTACATTCAATTGAAATGTAGAAAATTAGCGAGGACTTGGTGCATTGCATTTGGCATTTCATTGACAGTCCTGATCCTTTGTTTATGCCCCTGGCTACTCACATTGAATTCTCAGATTTGAGCTCAGGGAATGAGAAAGGATCAAATTGCTTTTGCCGGCTTTAAAATCCTAAGTTGTTAGAAAACTTAAAACAAACGAATGCATCTCTTAGTTTTTATGAAAAAAAATGTTATGGATATAATGGATATAATGTTATGGATATAATCAGTATTAAATCAGCATTTAAACAAGACAATTTTCGTGACAGTAACGGGGATAGCTGATTTATCTGGTTATTCCTCCCCATAATTTTCAAATATCTTCTACTTGGAGCATAGGGAGAAAGGGGAAGGAACCAGTGATTTGCCAAATTCTTTAACTCCATCCCATTTCCCCCTTCCAGGCCTGTGGAGAGCTACAGTGCATGCCTGGAGGCATGAAGGAGAGAGACTGTCTGCTGAGACTAGAGGAGGAGGCGAAATGTCAGCACACTTCATAAATCCAGGAGCCTACCTGAAACTGCTTGTTGGCAAATCCGTTCTCTGATCCCGAAGTCAAGGTTGAATACCACCCTTCTGCTGGGACTTTCCAACAGAAAGCACAGCCCGCTCTGTGACAGGAAGGTCCCTGAGTGAGTCACCTGCCCAGTTCCCCTTCTCTATTGGAGACAGATGTGTGCTCATCTAATCTTTCCATGCTAGAATACAAGCCAGAGATACACACAGACCAAAGGATTGTGTCAGTGACCACCATCAGCTCCAAATCAGATATGTGTTAGAGAGCCATGACCCATCCATGCATTGTGGCTATAGCTCAGCCCATAGAAACAGCATTTTTTGCCAAATTACCAAATTCTTGAGGAAAAAAACAATCTAGTCTTCTCAATTGCTCTTGGGCATAATGGGGCAGAAAGGGGAAGTTCCTAGCCTCCTCAGGAGTGGCTGGATCGAGAATTCCATCCCTGGTCAGCAATGGTGTTAACTGGCAATAGGTACCTGATTTATCAGTACAGATGGCTGTGATAAAGGGAACTGGGGAATGCAGGCTTCCCTGGTGGTGGAGAGCTGTGTACCACACTGGGGCAGGCCAGGGATATGGAGCAGATGTATTTCCTGTCCTGCTTATTTCACTCAAGTTCTGTAACCAAAGAGGTCCCCGGTGACACATTCCTCCAACACTTTCTAAACCACATTTCCCAAGAAGGTCTTTCTGAGGTGAAGTAAATGTTAACATGAAACACAGTGAGGGGCCAGGTCAGGCTGTGCTGGTAAGGACTGTAACAATTCACACAGTGCAGCAGACCCTGCAGACAGGCCCACTGCCTCAACATGGGAAGTGTGGGGCTAAATGAGTCTGCCAGTTCCTGCATGCAGCGTGTCCGGAGCAGAGGCAGAGGGAAGCCCAGCCTCCACGAGAAAGGTCACATCAGTGGTCAGAGATAGCTTTCAAGCCTCTCCAGAAGGCTGCTTCAACATCCTAAGTGGTTAATTATTAACTATCACTAAGATGCACCACAATTGTTGCACACCAGGTCTGATTGTAAGAGCCTTGCATAGGCCTTTCCCGAATCTTTTCAGTTATCTGAACACGATGCTCCTACTGTTTCCTTTTTCCAGATGAGAATGAAATCAGTCAGATGTGCCGTCATCTTCTTTGGAGCCTTTGGAGAATCCCGGTGGCATCTGAATATTCATCTGTACATGACAGGTCCCAGAAACTGAAATGCAGTAAAGTTAAACTCCCCTGGTGAAAGGCACAGCTCTTGCTTGGGATCTAGAAATCGTGTCCATCTTCCTTTTCCCTCCCCTCAGCCTGTTTTATCCTTTTCAGTTCCTGACCTCTGGGTGGGAGTCGTGGGGAGATGACTAAATCAGGTACCTATTGCCAGCTAACAATGACGCTGACCAGAGACCAAGGCTTTACTGGTCACTCCCAGGAGGCTAGGAACCTCCTTCTCTTTCTGCCTCATTATGCCCAAGAACAACTGAGAAAACTAGATTTTACTGGTCACTCCCAGGAGGCTAGGTACCTCCTTCTCTTTCTGCCTCATTATGCCCAAGAACAATTGAGAAAACTAGATTTTTTTTTCAAGCATTCGGCAATTCAACGGGCTGAGCTGTAGCCATAATGCATGGATGGGTCATAGATTCAGCACTCAGTCCACTATGGGTGGTTTGTGGATTGCTTCCTTGTAAGGTCATTTGGTCATTGAGGTGTGCTGATGCTTTTCTCCATGGGGCTGGTTTGGTTACAAGAACAGGCACCTGCTTTCTGCTTCCTGTCTTGTCGGGAAGACCTTTCTACACAGCCCACTCACTGTTCTCACTGCTCCTGCTGTGGGATGTATGGCCATGCTGTGATATGGCCAGAGGCCCTTACTACAGGTCAGATAGATAAGGCTGCTGCTCTTGAACTTTTGCCTCTGAAAAGGTAAGCTAAGAAAGAACAACTACAATTAAAAGTACCCAGTCTTGGACATTTTGTAATAGAAACAGAAATCAAACTCAGTGTTTTAATAGTGACCTGAGTCATACACTAGTTTTGCGGGTTTATGAAATGTAAGAAACGTATCTGTAGTTACATGGTGTCATATCCTATTATCACAGCACCAGCAATAATTCTGTTCCTTTGTCCTATGAAGCGGTGATCTGATATGACTGCACGGGACTCATAGATGGGGACCCAAGGAAGTGTCTCAACAGACTTGGAACACTGCATGGGTTGTTCCTTTTGAAGGCCGGTGCAACACTGACCTAGCTCTGTGATGTTCTGCTCCAGTTTTGAGAGTGCTTTTCCCTCATCAGTGAGCCAAGAAGTGGGTGAGAGTGAGAAGTGGGTGCGGATCGCGTTAAAAGAAAGACAGTGGCAGACTTTAGGAACTTCTCATCAGTTTATCCCAGGCTTTAGGGAAATGGTGCCATGGGGAGGAGATCTGGAAATATGAATGTAGTAGAATATTTTAAGGTGTGTTACTTTTGTCTGTGATGCATTTGTTTAACTCTGCGGAGCTGTGTTACTGTGCCTGTCTAAAACACCTGATGGTCTAATAAAGAGCTGAACGGTCAACAGCAAGGAAGGAGAAAGGATAGGCAGGGCTGGCAGGCAAAGAGGATAAATAGAAGGAGAAATCTGGAAAGGGAGGAGATGAAGTAGCCAGAGAAGGAGGAGGACTCCAGGAGCCAGCTTCCCAGTTACACAGTAGCCACAGAGTAAGAGTAAGATTTACAGAAGTAAGAGAAAAGGAGACGCCCAGAGGCAAAAGGTAGATGGGACAATATAAGATAAGGAAAGTTGGCTAGAAACTAAGCCAAGCTAAAGCCAGGTATTCATAAGTAATAATAAGCCTCCATGTGTGATTTATTTGGGAGCTGGGTGGCGAACCCCCTAAAAAGGAGTGAAAAAAACAACCAACAACAAGGAAGACCGTAGATGCACATGAACTGGAATCAGAGTGTGAGCTCACCAATGAACCAGGCAGGGATGTACAAGTTCTGAGAGCTTCAGTGACCAGCTTTGAACCAGAAAGGATGTAGTGCAGAGAAGGGTAGATCTATAGCAGATCTCAGTACTGAGATATGATCTGGACGGCACACCAAGGGAGCATGAGAAAAGGCAAAGTGAGGTATCTCATCTCTCTGGCTGTTTGTGTCTCTGTGAGAGTGTGTGTGTGTGTGTGTGTGTGTGTGTGTGTGTGTGTGTGT
>CABHPH010151633.1:0-33026 GCA_902168325.1 Peromyscus nudipes
CTCCATGCTTCCTGTCTTGACGAAAATGGACTGAACCTCTGAACTGCAAGCCAGCCCAATTAAATGTTTTCCTTTATAAGAGTTGTGGTGGTCATGGTGTCTCTCCACAGCAAGGAAACTGAGATGCTCTCCTTCACCATGCTGAGAGGTCAGAGCAACTTTCCATGACCACCAGCCCTTGGTGCTTCCAGACTGGCCATTCTTTTTTTAAACTAGTCACTGACTCACCCCGTTCTGCCACCCTTTTGATGAGGTTAAAAAATAAGAATCAAGCCGGGCATGATGGCACACGCCTTTAATCCCAACACTCGGGAGGCAGAAGCAGGTGGATCTCTGTGAGTTCGAGGCCAGCCTGGTCTACAAAGTGAGTTCTAGGACAGCTAGGGCTGTTACACAAAGAAATCCTGTCTTAAGAAAAAAAATTAAGAATAAAAACAGCAGCTCATCTAATTTTTATGGGCTAATAGTAAATACATGAATGGTGTTTCATTGAGTGGCTGTCACAAATTTTAGACACACACACAAAAGCAGCACACTGAGAACAGTCTACAGCAGTGATTCTCAACCTTCCTAATATTACAACCATTTAATACAGGTCCTCATGTTATGGTGACCGCCAATCATACAATTATTTCATTGCTACTTCATAACTGTAATTTTGCTACTGTTAGGAATCATAATGTAAAATATCTGATATACAACCCATGTGAAAGGGTTGTGACCCTCAGGTTGAGAACTACTGGTCTATAGGAACACTCTGGAGAAGCAATTTCTGGTGTGCTGGACTCAGTTTAGATATCAAAGTGTACAAAGCATAAACATAAACGGACATTCATTGAAGCATTAATTTCTACATAAACATTGATGCAAAATCATGTGTCTGTCAGAGGAAGAATAGTTTACAATACCTGTTTCATGCATCCATTAAAAAAAACGAGGGGGTCTGAGGAGATGGCTTTGTGGGTAAAAAGGGTTTGTTGCACAAGCAAGGTGACCTGAGTTCATCCCCAGCACCCAGGTGCTGATAGTGTGTAGCTTAAGCCTAGTACTCCTAAAGAGAGATGAGAATTGGCCAGAAGCTTGTGGATCAGCTAGCCTGGAGTGCACTGCAGCCACAGAAACTGTATGGAAGACCCTGCATCAACAGAATGGCCGCCCAGAACTGACTCTCAGAAGGTGCCCTCTGATCTCACACTTGCAGCACCAAGGCAAGTATATGCACGCACACACACACACACACACACACACACACACATTCTGAGAAAATGTTTTTAAGGGATGAGAAATAGTGAGCAAGTGAGGTGGCACATTCCTGTAATCCTAGCACTTGGGAAGTTGAGGCAGGAGGATCATGAGTGTAAGGGCAGCATGGGCTACATAATGAGATCCTGTCTCCAGAAACAAAATCAAAATAAAACAAATAACTATAAAATGTCTTTCAGTGTCAAATGGTGAGATGTCTATGACATGTCTCTACATGGGTTATCCTTTTATGGTTATAAAGGTGTGCATATAACACGTTCCAATGTTTCGAGACAGCAGTTGTGAATGCCTATATCCCACCCATATTTACTAAATATCTGCTAGTCGATGGTTCTTCTTGGCTTGGATGTTCAGGGGGAATAAAACAGACATGCTGTCTCCATTCCTAGGAGCTTACAATTCACTGGGAGGAGGCAGATAATAAGTGAGTCCGTGCATAGAGTCAGGAGGTGAGATGTGCTGGAGAGCAGAGACTATGGGTGGACGGCACAGTGCTAGAGAGTCGGAAGGCAGCCTAGAGAAGGTGATGCTGGAGGGAACTCCCGAAGGAGGCACAGGTACCTGGGCAAGCCATGAAGAGACCTGGGAAAAGAACCTTCCAGGTAGAGCCATTAGAAGAGGCCTAAAGGCTTTGGGAAGAAATTCGCCTGATGTACTTACACATCATGTGACATATTTTCTGGGAGACCCGACACAAATGTCTGTTACCTGATAAGGAAACAGTTCCAGAGAGGGAACAGAGGACAGACCCAAGCGATCATTGTATCGCGAAGTCTTTGGTTAACCAAAGAGTTTATCGTCTTTACTTATAGGAGCATGGGCAAGCGGTTACTTAAAGAAGCCAGGATGATTCAAAGGAACCTTGCACACTGAAAAGCCCACCCCAACATGCGTGACAACTCTCAAAAACTGCCAACCTTGAGCTCAACATGACTGACTGACAGACGGGAGGCTGGACCAATCAGAGAGTTCAGCATGACTGACAGACAGGAAGCTCGACCAGTCAGAGACTCTTCTGTGCTGCTCAGCTCATTAGTCTGTTCCCGGCAACTTGGCTGGTCAGTCTCCTCCCTCAGTGATTGGTTTTTGTTTTTATATCCTAGGGGCTGGGACTCTTGTGAGTTTTAGCTTTTCCAGACCGGAAGTCTGTTTACTTCCTGAGTCCCATGGGCCCCCCCCCCAACTCCCACCCGATGACAGAAAGGATAAATACTGTTACACAGTATTATTGACCAGCTGAAGCTACTCCAGGGGAGGGCAAAGTCTCTCCCTTTGAGAAGGTATTCCGTGTTGTTATTGATTACCAATTACTATTTGAACCCTAAATAAGCATACAGACTTCTTAAATTTTTTAACCAACTTAGGTTCTCCCGCTGCCAAAGAATCAGAAAACGAGAAATAGAGAAATATCTAATGCATGCTATGAAATGAAACAGAACTTTCTGTGAAATTTGGACATTGACATTGCAGGGCTGCTCCGAGTGTCGGTGCTAATCTCAGTGCCCTGGGTGAAACGTCAGCTCTGTTTTAAATGATGGCTCTAACAAAATGACAGCCACTCACTCAGCACTCCTGCCTGCCTGTACCTACAGCCCCTGACTGCAGATGCACAGGGCCTTCCTTCAAGCTAGATAATTTACATATGAGACTGTGATGAGATGTCACTGCCCTGATCCATCGCCCTTAAACAAACTAGCAGCCTTAATAGAAGCTAAGGATGCCCCAAAGCAAGTTGTTAGAAGAAATTGGCCGATGGACTTGTACAGTCCCCATTCAACATGTAATTGCATATTCAAAAGAAGCCCTCTGGGCTCCCAAGGAGACAGACCTCAGAGCTCACTGTGGAATGACCTGGATAAGGTAAGCCAGGCATTTCCTTCTATCTGCATAGACTTTTTACTCACCTTCACTAGAACAGTCCTTTCGAGAAACATCAACCAGCTCTATCCTGACATTCCCACATTCCCTTTCCACCATTTCCCAGCTTATACCCCTGTCTGCCTTCATATTTCCCCTGTTGTCTATGGTCTCCTGGCACCTTCCTCACTGTGTGGTCTCCCTCCCTCCTGTCCTCTTCTGTTTTCCTTTCTTCTTTGTGTGTCTTTCATTGTTTGAATGAAGATGGTCCCCACAGGCCCCTAGGGAGTGGCACTATTAAGAGGTGTGGCCCTGTTGCAGTGGGTGTGGCTTTGTTGGAGGAAGTGTGTCACTGGGGGGCAGGCTTTGAGGTCTCAAATGCTTAAGCCAGGCCCAGTGTCACTCTCTATTCCTATTGCTTGCCTATGGGGAGGTAGAGCTCTCAGCTACTTCTCCAAAACCAAGTCTGCCTGCATCATGCCATCATGCTTCCCTCTGTGATGATAATAGACTAAACTTCTGAACTGTAAGCCAGATCCAATTAAATGTTTTTCTTTATAAGAGTTGCCATGGTTATGGTGTTTCTTTACAGTAATAGAAACCCTAACTGAGACAGTGTCCTTTGCTAGTTCATGTTCAATATTCATGACATAGAGCTGAAATATATTTTATTAGATGCTAGATACTTTTGCTTCTTCCTTTGAAGTTATATATGTTTGTGTATGTGCCATAAGCATAGAAATAAAATATTGCCATTTATTTTTTAATGATCTAGAAAACCTTTCCTGAGTGGATTTCTGTCAGTATAATTAGGATCATGACATGAATTTTGTCCAAACGTGACTATCAGTCAATTAATAGGGTATTGCCTGAGTGCCTAACAGTAAGACATTAATCAACAATGAGCTTTATAAGAGGTATAATGAACTGGGAGCATCTGTAGGGACAGACAAGGCTGCCTCTGTCCTGTCTATTCTAGTTGTATTTCAGGATCCTTTTTAACACAATGCTCTAGGAAGCTACTACTGTTCATCATCACTGAGGATTACCACAGTTTGAATATGAAATTTTCCCCGTCCCCATAAAGCTTATATGTTAAAACTTGGTTCTTATCCCTTGGCACTACTGGGAAGGGGTGAAGCTTTAGTAAATGAGACTTCCCTGGAGGAAGTTAGTCTGGTCACTGGCATTAAGCTCCTGAGAGAGATATTAGGACTCAGGTCTCTTCCTGCTTCTTCGCTGTTTTTCACACATCCATGAGGTGAACGGGCCTTGTCTTAATGTTTTTTCCTATAGCGGTGATAAAATTCTTTGATAAAAGCAACTCAGGGGTCAAAGGATTTATTTAATTCAGCTTGAGACTTCCTTTTCTGAGTTCTGTTCCTGCTCCTAATTGTTCTTCGATGTCGTGGTATACCAGGTCATGGAAAGGGCCTCACTCTGCAGAACCATCTTTTCCCTGTGATTGGAGAAGTTCCAGAGCTTCAGGACTCAGGTAGTAAATATGAGTCAGATAGTAAATATACCAATTGCTGAAGCTTAGAGATTCCATTTCTACCTACCAAGGAAAGAAATACTTAGCTACAAGCACAAAAAAAAATGGTCAGCAAAACATGATTTATAACCAAAAAATATGAAACCACATAAATCTCCAGCCACCAAAACACTATTCACGTGAAGTACTGGGCAAAATTTCAGTCCAATCACATGGGCTATTTTGTTTGTAAGATACTGTTAAGCTTTAAGTAAATGGCAAATACCAGAAAAATGTGTGTTTTTTAAAAACTATTCCATGTTGGACTAGAGAGATGGCTCAGTGGTTGGGAATACTCACTGATCGTACAAAGGACTAGAATTTAATTCTAGCACCCTAGTGCCTATGTTGAGTGGCTCACAACCACCTGTAACGCCAGCTTCATGGGATCTGATACCTTTTTCTGTCTTCTGTGGGCAACTGAGCTCACACACATGAAAAATTTAAAGTATTTAAAAATACTATACGTGAAACAATCAACTATTAATTTTTTAATTTGTGTGTGTATATATGTGTGTGTACACATGTGTGTGCATATGTGTGTGTATGTTCATGTGCACGTGTGTGTGTGCATGTGCGTGTGCGTGTGCGTGTGTGTGTGTGTGTGTGTGTGTGTGTGTGTTTGCATGTGTATTCTCTTGCAGAAGTGTATGCCATAGCATATATGGGAAGGTCAGAGGACAACTTTTTGTTTTGTTTTGTTTTTCAAGACAGGATTTTTCTGTGTAGCCCTGACTGTCCTGGATCTCGCTCTGCAGACCAGGCTGGCCTTGAACTCACAGAGATCCACCTGCCTCTGCTTCCCGAGTGCTGGGATTAAAGATATGTGTCACCGCTGCCCGACTCAGAGGACAACTTAATGCAGTCATTTCTCCCCCTCCATCCTGTCAGACCCAGGGATTGAACTCGGGGTGTCAGCCTTGGAGGTGAGCGCCTTCACCTGCTGAGCCGTCGTGCCGGCCCTAACAGCATCTTCAAATGAGACCCCGATGTAATCGCTGTCTCTAGGGTGGGCTTCTGGTTTGCCTTTCCTTGCTCCCTTTGCTTGTTCCGTGTTCTAAAATGAACCAACGTTAACAGAGAAGCTTTGTTTGTTTTTTCAGTCAGTGCTGCATGAAGTGGGGGACAGAGGGCCAGTGCTGAGGAGCCCACAGCCTTCATGCGCACATTCGCCAGGTGAGGTTTTGTACTTCCTACAACCGTGACTCTAGATGGAGGAACCTGGGCTGACAACAGAATTGAGAGTGGATCCATGCCAACGCACACTTTTCTCTGTACTGTGATTGATTGGTTGGGGGGGGGCGGGGGGGGCGCAGATGTTTCTTGTTTAACAATATTGCTGCTCCATGTGACACGTACTGAGCATGTGACTGTGAGATAAAAATGACGCTAAACAGGACAATCCTTTCTTGAACAGCCTAGGGCCCATGAAGATACAGAGTTATTGAAGCTTTGTCTAATGGTCTAAATTCTTTGTTGATTGAACTTTTTTTTTGTTTTTTTGTTTTTTTGTTTTTTTTGTTTTGTTTTGTTTTTCAAGACAGGGTTTCTCTGTGTAGCTTTGCGCCTTTCCTGGAGCTCACTTGGTAGCCCAGGCTGGCCTCGAACTCACAGAGATCCGCCTGACTCTGCCTCCCGAGTGCTGGGATTAAAGGCGTGCGCCACCAACGCCCGGCTTGATTGAACTTTTTGTTTATTTATTTACTTATTTACTTATTCATTTGACTTAAGAGAGAATCTCCTCTGTTGCCCAGCCTGGCTCAGAGCTCCCAGGTTCAAACTATCTTCTTGCCTTAATTTCTAAATCATTGGGATTAAAGGCAACTATAACTACACCTGACAGGTTGAGCCCATTCCACTGTTCCCTTTGTAACTACACAGGCACAATTCATGTAAATTTTAATTTATAACTCGCATCAGAATAAGACAGGAGGGAACATGTCACACAAACCTTCCTGCCCATCAGTTGCTGACTGTGTATGCTCACAAACTTGCATTCAATTACTGACTTCCTTCGCATTGGAAAGAAGGCCTGAAGACGTTGTTTCTTCTGAGGCAAACAGCACAGAATCCAAACAATTCAAAGCAAAAGATAAGAACCCTGACAGTAGTTCCCAGTTGACTTCTCTGCAGGACCAGCCAGAGCCTCAACAAACTTTTAGCGACCGGGGCCACTTCTGACTTCATATTCCCTTTGTCCAAAAAAAAAAAAAAAAAAAAAAAATAAAAAATTTTTTTTTTTGGGTTGGTTTAAAATTAAATATTGTACCGGCTAGATTCTGTACATCCATGATTAACATATTAAGTATGAAAATTAATTGAAAAGAGACTACATCAAACTATTTGTGTAGTCCACTAAGAATGAAATGGATTGTAGATACTATGCCCGGTAGACAAGTTGGCCCTGGCATCACCTGGGCACTTACTGGAAATACGCTTGTTAAGTCTTTCTCTAGACTTTATGAAGCAGAAACTCATCAATGTATGTGCTGACAAGCCCTCGAGCTGACTGAGAAGCAAGTTTGAGAACTGGGGTAGGAAATTCAAAGTGAGACAGATAGAACCTGAGACTTCAGAAGCTGAAAATCCCCTCAAGCACTCCAGATTTTCTCACAAGACAGGCAGGTAACCTTGACTGCAGGCTTACTCCAGAGGTCAGACCAAGTAAGCATCCCCATGCCTAAACTTAGTTTTGAAAAGCAACATTATATAATGAACTCCACCACTCAAACTTCAAATAACTTTGTAGTAGTAAATTTTATCCTGGGAGAGACAAAGTTACATGCATATTCTTTCTTTGAATTATAGTCTATGAATAGACTATAGTGTGGGCATTTCAAAAAATCACTGCGCATATAAAATTGCAAAATAAAAACTAAACTACAAGCCTTCTGAAGTTGAACTGCACCATTGTTAACAATACATAACAGGAAGATGTGGGAGCATAAAAAAAAAAGTAACAAAGGTTTTCCAGCTTCCGTGGTTGGCAAATACACACATACTACAATAAACATGGCCCTTTAACCTTGAAAGAGTCCTGAAATTTGCTTGTAGAAATGGATATCAGAAAGACTGCTGTGGCTTTTAGTAAGTAGAAGGCAAGCAAACTGTAACTCCACAGACAATTGTCATTCTAGACGTAGAAGAATGTGGTTCATGATGCACATGGGGAAATGACAGAGAAGCTATCTTTGGGAGGAGCGTCGCTCTTTGTGTCTTCATATACAGCATGGCTCATCTGGGTACAGTTCTCTGCATCCATCTAGTGTTTCCCTCATTGGAAATCACACATAAGCAAGGGAAAATTTGCATTATCTTCAAATTGTCCCTGGGTGGAATAAACATATATTCACAAATAAGCATTACAGAAGAGCTGTGTGTTTGGTTATAGCTCCATACACAGATTCCATACAGCAGTACCACTCCTGCATATGAACACTGGTCTTTGTGCATTCAATGAGTTAATTCATTGTCTATTTTCCATACCACGTTAAGCATGGTTGGATGAATAAGAGGTAGTTTTATAAGCTCCCATAGGATCAATTTTATCAGGCACAATAGTGCGTTGCTCAAACGTGGTCCTAGGAAATGAACTTACATGTCAATCTAAGGCACGTTTGTTGTGATTTTGATTGATATCTGTATCTACTAATCCTATGGAGGGGTGACTGGATTTGTCACATTTTTTCTTTAGTTTTCCACACTGGAAAAACACAGAATGAGATCACATTATTTATTTATTTGTTTGTTTGTTACTTTATTTTAAAATTGAGACTGGATTGCTGTTGAAGGAGGGAGGAGGTGTTTCCAGGTTCCGCTGGTTGACAGCGATCACCATGCTTTTTATCTGTCTGTTGTTTTAAGGCACAAAATCCGGTCAGGCCTTGTTTTTCGTGGTTCTAATACACACGAATTCCAGCTACCATGTCTTAGTTAAGGAACACCAGCCCCTTGATGGCACGGTTTGCATTTCAGTTACCGTGGTATATTAGGTATGAATGACTGTATAAAGTCCAAACTTCACCACCTGCTCTGCAGTCCACAAATAACTGGTGTGTAAATAGCAGGTGCACATTCTGATCAGGGACGTTTGATGTTGGCCAGGGAGTGGCTGCTGAGCACATTACTCCGTTCATATCTGCCCGAGACAAAGCCACATGATTACTACTGAAATGGATAAGCGAGGGAAGGAAGAACTGGCCAACAACAGTGATGGTACAACAGCAGGAAGTGGTGAGTGTGAGTGTGCATGCTCTGCGAACTCGGGGAGAGGGGAGCTGTAGAATCAACAGCTGCCTGTGGGAAGGTCGACTCCGCTGCCTCTGGAGAGACCCAAAGTGTGATCAGTGGCACTGAGGGAAAGGAACTTGTCATCACGAATGAGGAAGTGGTTGTAAGAAGATGGGTGATAAGCCGGGCGTTGGTGGCGCACGCCTTTAATCCGAGCACTCGGGAGGCAGAGCCAGGTGGATCTCTGTGAGTTCAAGGCCAGCCTGGGCTACCAAATGAGTTCCAGGAAAGGCGCAAAGCTACACAGAGAAACCCTGTCTCAAAAAACCAAAAAAAAAAAAAAAAAAAAGCAGAAGAAGAAGAAGATGGGTGATGACATCATCAGGAAGAGACACCAGCAAAACTACATTAAAGAAACTCCAGGAAAGGGAGAATTGGTCTTCCCCTGAGATGAGCCCCATAATTGATTATCTAATACTGAGTGGTCAGCTCTATAACTATACATGTTTGCATGTGTGCAAACACAGACAGAGAGACAGACATAGATATAAATATAGGTATGAGCAACATTAAATGGACTCTGCAGGTTGTTTTTGTAGATCTATCTGTATGTACACATGTAACAATAATAATTAAAGAAAAAAGAAAGAAGAAAATCTCGGGGATATTGCAAGACATTGAAAGCAAAGAGTAAAGTGCTGGACACCAGTCCAAAGAGCCACGTGACGGTGAACTGAGGCAGAGAGAGGCATTGTCTACAATGCAGAGGTTATACCATGAGAATCAGACAGGTACTGTGCAAATTACCCTTGGTAACTATTTTTATAAAGAAGGAAGACTTTAGTTCTGCGTCTCTGACGTTTTAAATCACACTATGGTAAATAAAGGTCCAGGTTAGTGTAGTTTTTGCATACATCTTATGCATTTCTAACACACTGTAAGATTAACGTTACATGTTAAACAGGAACATTGAGAGAAGTGCTAGCATTTACACAAAGTTTTGAAGGTCACATAACTATTGAAGTCTTTCCACTGATTATTTTGCGTGTGGGAGTGCTGTGCTCAAACGTACATATGTATATGTGTGCACATGCTTGTGAGGGCCAGAGGCCCACATCTGGTGGCTTCCTTGATCTCTCTCCACTCCATTTTTTTTTTTTAAGCTCTAGTAATTTTATAAGCATGAGAGATGTGCTCTGCTCACAAGCATGTCTGTGCACCACATGTGTGCTTGTTGCCTGCTGACAGAAGAAGACTTGTGGAACCATCGTGTGGAGGCTGAAACTTGAACCTGGATCCTTTGCAAAAACAACTGCTTCTAACTTACTGAGCTGAGCCATCTCCTCAAACCCCACCCAATTTTTTTGAGACCGGGTCTCTCATTGAACTGGGAGCACACTGGTTCAGCCAGATTAAGCGGTCACTGAGCTCCTAGGATTTGCCTCTCTGCCACAACTCCAGCCACACCCATGTCTTTAGGTGGATACTGGGAATCCACATGTGAGTCCCTGTGCTTACACAGCAATTACTTTTGCTGGGGGATGTCTTTCTGTACAATGTGAATATATGTTGTTCCCATTGGCTAATAAATAAGCTGCTGTGGCCTATGGCAAGGCAGTTTAGAGACAGGTGGGAAATCCAAAGAGAGACAGGAAGGAGAAAGGCCGAGTGGGGAAGACACCAGACTGCTGTCCTAGGAACAACATGTAATGGGATACAGGTAAAGCCATGGAACACATGGCGATACATAGATTAATAGTTATGGGTTAATTTAAGATATAATAGCTACGCAGGTGGGTGGTGGCACACACCTTTAATCCCAGCACTCAGGAGGCAGAGCCAGGAGGATCTCTGTGAGTTCGAGGCCAGCCTGGTCTACAGAGTGAGATCCAGGACAGGCACCAAAACTACACAGAGAAACCCTGTCTCTAAAAAAACACCAATATATATATGAGCTAGCTAACAAGAGGCCTGCCATAGGCCATACAGTTTATAAATAATATTAAGCCTCTGAGTGATTATTTATAAGTGGCTGCGTGACTGAAGGGCCAGATGGGACCTGAGAAAACTTCCAGCTACACAGTTTACTGAGCCATCTCTCTAGCCCCTTTCTATTGATGAGCAAGATGACTGTGCACATTTCAGCTTATACAGTGATATATTTTTGGTAATTGTCCCCCAAAAGCCCACGTGTTGAAATTTTGGTTACTAGGCTAGAAAGAGATTTCTCAGTGGTTAAGGGTGCTGGCTGTTACCTCAGTGGACTGGGTTTGATTTCCAGCACCCATGTAACTACTTACAATCATCTGTAACTCTAGCCCCAGGGGATCTGACACCCTCTTCTGGCCTCCATGAGTACCAGGCATGCACATGCTGCACAGACATACATGCAGGCAAAACACTCACACTTGTAAAGTAAAATTAAATTAATTCTTGGTTCCTAGCCTATGGTGCTGTTGGGAAGTAGTAGAATCCTTAAAAGATAATGCCTAGTGGGAGGAAGTTAGGTCATGGGGTGACATGCTGTGGAACATTATTTTAAGATGTGTTGTATTTGTTTATGCTATTGAACATTTGTTTAATGATGCAAAGATATGTTGCAGTCTTTTATGTTACATTAGTTTAACTCCGTGAAACTGTGTTACTATGTCTGTCTAAAACACCTGATTGGTTTAGTAAAGAGCTGAATGGCCAATGGCTGGGCAGGAGAAAGGATAGGCGGGGCTGGCAGGCAGAGAGAATAAATAGAAGGAACATGAGAGACCATGGAGAAAGAAAAGAAGGGGCCAGCTACGCAGCCAGACACAGAATAAGAAGGAAAAGAAAGATATATAAAAAACAGAGAAAGGTAAAAGCCCAGAGGCAAAAGGTGGACAGGATAATTTAAGTTAAGAAAAGCTGGCAAGAAACAAGCCAAGCTAAGGCTGGGCATTTATAAGTAATAATAAGCTTCCATGTGCATTTATTTGGGAGCTGAGTGGTGGGCTCCCCAAAGAGTAAGAGTAAACAACCAACAACAAGAACACATTCACACAGGGAACTTTAGGACTCTGTCCCTCTTTGTGTGTTTTTTGGTCTTGTGAGTATTTTGTTTTGTATTTTATTTTGGTGTTTTTAAGGTTCATTCTTGCTGTGGATGATTGATTGATAAATAAAACACTGATTAGCCAGTAGCCAGGCAGGAGGTATAGACGGGACTAACAGAGAGGAGAATTGAGAGAACAGGAAGGCAGAGGGGACATTGCCAGCCGCCATCAGGACAAGGAAGATGTAAGGTACCGCTAAGCCACGAGACACATGGCAAAGTATAGATTAATAGAAATGGGTTAAATTGAAGATGTAAGAATAGTTAACAAGAAGCCTGCCACGGCCATACAGTTTGTAAGCAATATAAGTCTCTGTGTTTACTTGGTTGGGTCTGAGCCACTGCGGGACTGGCAGGTTAGAGAGATTTGTCCTGACTGTGGGCCAGGCAGGACCAGAAAAACTCTAGCTACACATTCTATTTAATTATGTGGGTGGGGAGGGGTATGTTCATGAGAGTACAGATGTTCACAGAGGCCAACGAGGCCTAAATGGCCTCGAGCTAAAGTCATCGACAGCTGTGAGCCACCTGATGTGGGTACTGGGACCTGAACTCAGGGCTTTTGCAAGAGCAGCAAGGAATTCTTAACCACTGAGGCATTTTTTCTCCTCATTTGTTTGTTCATTTTTTTATAAATCCCAAGTCGTCCTTGAACTTGGCCTTTTCCTGCCTCAGTCTCCAAAGTGTTGGGATTATAAGTATGTACCACCACACCTAGGTCCTCTCTCATCATTTCTCTATTTCTATCTCTCTGCCTCTCCCCCGCACCCAACTTGGGCATGATGATACGTGTATCATCCCCTGTCACATAAACCAACCATGAAAATCCTCACCACAGGATGCAAAGCAACAGGCAAACTGGATACTGACAGAGCCCTCCTTCCTCCTCACTGGATGAGTTTCACAGGCGTTTGTCACAGTGAGAGTGAGCTAACCCACAGCTACTTTTATCACCCACACTACTGGGTCAGGTAAGCACTCTAGATGCAACCCATGCAAATGGCAGTTTTCAACTCCCAAAAGGAATCATAAATGTGGTAAGATGCTAGCTTTTCTAAAAACCAGGATGACTTTGTGGTAGCTGGTGCCAAGAATCCATCCGTAATCACTGACCTAAAGTCTGAGATACCACTTATATGTGAATTATGATTCCATCTGAACTTCCCAAGGGCAACTGAGGATTGTGGGTATAGGGGCAGGGCATAGGTTTTTGGGGACAGCTGTTCAGTTATGAGAAACAATTTCACTCCATCAGCTGCTTGAGGTCTTTGAAGAAAGCTAACCAATGCACACTGAAGTTTCCCTGAACTTATTTAGTTCAGATAAATGTTTTGTAATGTGTTGTCTGATTGTAGATAGTGCTTACCACCTCTGAGGAATAATGTCTAGGGGCTGGAGACACGGCTCAGCAGTCAAGAGCACTGGCTGCTCTTCCAGAGGACCCGGGTTCAATTCCCAGCACCCACATGGCAGTTCACAACTGTCTGTAACTCCAGTTCTGGAGGATCAGATACTGAGTTACACGCAGGCAAAACACTATACACATGAAATAAATAAATTTAATTTTTTATAAGAGAATAATGTCTGGTACGAATACGACAGACATTTGTAACATCTCAGCGGTTGTACACAGTTATCATTTGCAAATGGAACGAGACTTGTAAGAAGCTAAAAGCTTTAGAATGCTAACTCTTTATGGATGCTTCACGAGTTTCACAGAATCTGCCTTGCTCTGAACTTGTTTCAAGAAGAGAAGAAGCCACTGATGCTGGCAGCATTACCTTTCGGCTCCTCTGCCTGTGCATATAATTTAGAGGTCTACCAGCTCCAGTTTATTAGATGACCAACCTCATCTTCCTTAATCAGCTGGTGGAATAAGGACCTTCAGAGAGGTTATTAATCAGATTTACGCACATCTGCCATCCACTGTATTTCTAATTGAGTCTTGGTGCTGCCTTTTACGATGAAGTCAAGTCCAATTGGAAAATAATAAACCTTTGGAGAACTCACTGTGTTCCTCCTGGGAAATCTTTACTGCTAGGATGGAATTCAACACATTTTACTACACTGCGGAAATTTCTTTGTCAATGGTGTTTACTGTAAGCAAACATTTATGTTCTCTATGACCGTGCCTACATTTATCCAAGAAATAAGTAAATAGAGAGAAAGGCAAAATATTTCATTAGTAAATCAGTTGTTTGCCTTGTACCAGGATATAAAAAAAAAATCCATTTGACTCTTTCTTCATTTTCCATTTACAAATTGACAGCCATTTTTATGGGGATAAGCTTATTGCCGTGTGTTTTGACACTGTGTGGGCAAGCCTTCAGCCAACACGAGGCTGGGTGTTAGAAGACACTAAGACTGAAGCTCGTTATTCAAAGACTTCTAAAATACCACATTTTTAGAGTGTGAATGATTGATTGAAATTTGTGGGGATCCCAGCCAAACGAAAAACCTTCTCAATGAAAACAACTCACAATTCGAATATTTGGAAGACAAACAGTAGTTCCACAATATGTTTGCTTTAGTGAAGGCAATTAAACACAAAATAGCAGAAGCAGGAAATTACATACAAGAGTGCGGGAAGAATAGGCTGGAAAAAACAGCACATGGCCATTTTTGTATGCTCTTGTGGTAACTGCATCTGAGTTGATTAATGCAGAATATTCACAGTGTTCTCTGAGGGGGAGAAAAACACATTCGTACATGAGACTTACATTTTTTTATAATCAGAAATCAAGTCCCGATTTGAATAAGAAGGAATTGGGATTCACTGTGTAAAGCAATGCCCTTACGGGAGTCCTCTCTGGAATGTTAGACGCTAACACTTATTACCAGCTCTCCTGTCCTATATGGGGCCATCTTGATAGCAATGGGGGTGTTTGGAGGCAAACATAATTCAGACGTCGAAATTGATCAAGCTAAGAGGTGGCTTCCTTTTAGTTGCTGGAGGTAGCACACTGTTGCGCTGGGGATAGAGACAGTAGGACATTCTCTGAAGTATCATCAATATGCAAAAAAAACCACATGCCCAGAATGTCTTAAGATCTTTAGAGCTACCCTTATACAATACGTCTATAGTACTCATTTTAAGGTTGAGTAAACTCAAATCCAAAGGTAAATAAGTCGCCCAACCAGAATGTTACATGGAAAACACAAGTGTCAGAAGATGTTAGTATAATATAATTTATGTGCTCTTTTGCAAAATGCACCAAATATATACCTAGACATAAAAACAAATGCAATACTATTTGTGGAGATTAGGTGGGAATGTCAAACAACAATTTAGGATGAATCTTTCCTGCTGGAGAGAAATGGAATCAGACACATGTATACACTGGGGTCTACACCCTATTTGTATGTTTTGTTTTGAAACTGGAAACTGAGCACACAGGTAATCATGACATCATTCTCTATATACTTTCAGATGGCTGAAGGGTTTTGTAAAGATTAAAAATTAAGCTGGGCAGTGGTGGTGCATGCCTTTAATCCCAGCACTGTACTCGGGAGGCAGAGGCAGATGGATCTCTGTGAGTTCAAAGCCAGAGTGAGTTCCAGAACAGCCAGGGCTACACAGAGAAACCCTGTCTCAAAAACAAAACAAACAAACAAACAACAACAACAAAAAGATTAAAAATTAGTGCATGGGTCTGGCAAGTTATTGAAAGGCACAGTTACTGAAGAGGTGGTAGATGTTGCTTGACCTGAGCGGGGTCCTACTTAAGGGCACAGTTTTTGTTTTCCCTCACACTTTACACCAGCTTGGCAACACCACAGCCCTCTTGTGGAAATAGACTCCCCAGGAGTGAAAATGTTGGTGAGTCTCGTCTCTAGGCCTGTGCACGAATGAACGGTCGAGCATGAAGAGCACTATACAAGAGGCTGTATGCATTCTGTCCTATGGAAGATGGATAATGGAGGGTTAGGGAGGTAGCTCGGTCGATACAGTGCTTGCTTAGCTTACCGGAAGCCCTGGGTTTGATCCCCAGGACCACAGCGATGTGGTGGCTCGTGTCTGTAATCCCAACGTACAGAAGGGAAGGACAGGAGGACAAGGATTTCAAGGTCATCATGTGCTGCATAGCAAGTTTAAAGCTAGCCTGGGGTGTAGCATGAGTCTTAAAAAGTTCTTATTTATAAAATCAAACCTGAGCCAGGTATTGGGGCGAACACTGGAAGGTCAGAGAGACAGAACAAACCACAGCTAACCTCACCTGGCCAACTTCTCGGCTGGTCTTGTTTCCTCAGACTGGATGCCCCGAGCCCTCATCCAGAATGGGTCTCAGCTGAACTGCTGCTCAAAAGCCTGAATGCTTAACCAGGCCAAATGCTTCTCCAGGCCAAAGGCTTCTCCAGGCCAAAGGCCTCTCCAGGGCAAATGCCTCTAGTTTCTGGTCCTCATGCCTTATATACCTTTCTGCTTTCTACCACCACTCCCTGGGATTAAAGGTGTGGCTTTCTGGGAGTAAAGGCGTGGGTCACCATGCTTGGGTGTATCCCTGAACACATGAATTTCTGCCTCTGGAATGCTAGGATTAAAGGCGTATGCTACCATTGCCTAACCTCTATGTTTAATATTGTGGCTGTCCTGTTCTCTGACCCCAGATAAGTTTATTAGCATACACAATATTTTGGGGAACACAATACCACCACACTGGGGTACATAGGCCTGAAGAGACAGAGACAGACAGAAAGAGACAGAGACACTGACATACAGGAAGATAAAGAGACAGAGACAGATATACGGAGAGACAGAGATAGAGAGACAGAAGCACATAGACACAGAGAGATACAGACAGGCAGAGAAGCACAGAGAGACAGAGACAGACCGTGATTGAAACTGAGCCTGGGAACTTTGCCCTTTACACATCTCATTTCACACTATAGACTTTATTATGTCTCACTCAACAAATCGGCCCCTTCCTGCCTCTCATTTAGATCTCAGCCCATAGTAGGTGGTCGGTAAATATTTGCTGAATTGGATGAGAGCATGTGTGAGGAGCTCTGAGAAATGGCATCTGTTACCTGTACATACATCATCTGTAAGGGAAGCGGCAGTGTATCCTGATTTCAGAGTCTCGGTGAAGGGCCCCACTTAGACACGGGGCTGGAGGAGTTAAGCCATATCTCTGCCAGCTTGGATGCAGAATTTGTGATGTGTTAAGAAAATTGTTCAGTCTCTGTGATTGCCAGTTTCAGCTTCAGATGGTGATAATGATATCGAGTCGCCTCATAGAATTGCTCGAGGACTGAATACAGTAGTAATACCTCACATGTGCTTCGAGGGCTGGAGAGACTCTCTGTGAGTGGGGGCACTTTGTGCTGAGCCTAATAATCTGAGTTTGATCCTCAAGACCCATAGGGTGGAGGGAAGGACCTGAACCACTCCGAAGTGTCTGCTGACCCCCATATATGCACTGAGGCACACGTGAGCCCACACATGTAGACACATGTGCACATAGTAAGTCAATAAATACAATAATACGCTGTTTGAGACAGTGTGTCACCATGTAGCCCTGGCTGTCCTAGAACTCACTATGTAGACCAGTCTGGACTGGACTGCAATTCACAGAGATCTGCCTGCCTCTGCCTCCTGAGTACAGGGATTAAAGGCATGAGGCACTATACCCTCCATTAAAAAAAAACAAACAAATAAAACCACACAATTTTAAATAAAAATAAAAGTACTTTGAATAGTTGTAGCTATATAATAAGTGTCCCATAAATATTAGCTACTATTTAGATCACTTTGAGTTGCAGTTAAATAACTTTTGCTTGTAAGAGAGACAGTGTTTGTATATCACTGATCTCTGAAAAGATTTATTCAAAGCAAAACAAGACCATAAAACACATAACGGACCCTCCATCCTTTCTTCCTTATCAAAACTTCTATTTCCTCAGAGCAAAGTCACTGTTCACTGTTGCAGAAGAAAAATGACTTTAATCTCAAAGGCGACATTAAAAATAGGGAAAAAGAAAACAAATCAATAAAAGGCAAAGGTCAGAGAAACAGATGATTCCAGCATAAGCTAGGCTGCTGAGGGTGGGGGTTATATACACAGGCTGAAACCCAGTCAGACACACAGGACGTCTGCATAAGCCAGGCTGCTGAGGGTGGGGGTTATATACACAGGCTGAAACCCAGTCAGACACACAGGACGTCTGCAGGAGGAAGCGTGTGGTGGGATCTGCCAACCAGACAATTCCATACTTCAGACTTCTTAAAGTGGCCAAAAGGGATGGAAATAAAGAACCACGGCCAAAGATCTCATGTTCTAGCAGGATGATTTCTTCTCCATAAATAACCAAGTTAAATGCTTCGTACACACTCAATGCATGAGTACAGTGGTGACTGCATTTCACACCACACACACACACACACACACACACACACACACACACACACACCACCCTGTGCTGAATTAACTGTATTCTAAACACTTCAAGGAAAACTGATAATATTGCAAAACGGGGTAGGGCAGTATGTCTTTCTTTTTTTGTTTATTACAATTATTTTCACGAGCCTCTCATGGGTCATGACCCGGTGCGTGCGTGGAAAACACTGTGCTGAGAAGTTCTGTCTCGACTTTCCCACTGAAATACTCCAAGCAGCAGGGGGGTGGGAAATTAGGAGAGTGGAGGAGGAAGAGAGAAAGACAGATGCGAAGGGTCAGCCTCAAGTGCGAATCTCTTTGAAGTTTCTTTATTTCGCCACTACAATGCGCCCCACTTTGGCATACTATAGCAAACATGACCATCGGCTTTTTGCTAAAGGCTTCTAATTTCCCCCTTCAATAGAACGGATGGTCTGGACTCTGTGGCTGCCTCTTCTGCTACCTGACCCTTCAGGGTGCTCACTGAAGACTGCAAGCAGGTTCTTTGGGTAATCCATGGCCCCAGCGAGCACAGAACTGAGAGATGTGGGGCCTTCTGGCTTTCAGACAACTGTCGGCACAGATCTTGTGGATGACGTCTAGGAAGGGACGCAGACTCTGCCATCAGTTAGTGGCCCTGTGCTCTTCCCAGGTGTTGTTGAATCTGATGGCTAGAAGGTGACTCTGACTCTCATTAACTCACTCAGAGCTTCCAGGAAGCCCCAGCAGTTGGGAAGACACGGAGCTCACAGGCCACTCTGTAGGGGAGGAGCAGTGCTGAGGAAGAGCAAAATGATGGACGCTGAGCCACAGAATCAGCCACTTCCAAGGGAAGAAGACATGTCAGTTCCCCATCCTTGCTGTTGGTTGAGAGCAGCTTGGCATCTTTCTCCTAAATCAGCCATCACCACATCAGATGGGCCAGGAAGAAAGAAGGAAGGAGCAAATCCACCAAGGAAGGAGAAACTTCGAGTGTGTGTGTGCATGTATGTAGGTAGACGCCACTACCGTGGAGGTCAGGAGACAACTTCCGGGAGTCCATCCTCTCCTTCTGTGGGCTCTGAGGACCAAGAACCAGTCTTCAGGTTTGGTGGCAGGGACCTGACCTGCTGAATTATCTTTGCAGGGAGGGAGTCCTAGTGGGTCTGTTTAAACACTTCCTTTCCTTACTTCTAACCCAAGGATCTAGTGGCTTGGTTAGAATAAAAAGAGAGAGGGGCTGAGGATTCACTGGAAATCAATTTCTTTGATAAATCAAACTTCCCTTCAGGGAAGGACACTCTGGATTCTGGGATTAGGGGCTGAGGAGACACCTTGTTGGGCTAGAACGTGTGGTATAAGAGAAAGAGAATCTGAATTCAAATTCCCAGAAGCAAAGTTAAAAAATAAATGAATAAATAAATAAACAGCAAGCTAGGCACAGCCTCGCCTGCCTGTAACCCTAGTGACTGGAGACTGAGACCATCAGATCCCATGAGCTGCCTGGCCAGCCCAGCCAAAACAGCTTCACGGTTCAATAAGAGACCTTGTCTCAAAAGGAAGGTGGAGATCAGTAGAGACAGACAGCTGATGTCTTCCTCTGATCTCTGCACACAAGCATGCACACCCTCACACACATGTGCCCACACACCACACACAATAGCATCCCTCTACACACATGTGTCCATACACTACACTACACACACACACACACACACACACACACACAGAGCACACCTTTGCACACATGTGTCCATACACCACACACAACAGCATCCCTCTACACACATGTGTCCATATACCACACACACACAGCACACCCTTGCACACATGTACCCATACACCACACACAGTAACATCCCTCTACACACATGTGCCCATACACCACACACACACACATACACATACACACAGCACACCCTTACACACATGTGCCCATACACCACACACAACAGCATCCCTCTGCACACATATGTCTATACACCACACACACACACACAGCACACCCTTGAACACATGTGCCCATACACCACACACACACACAACACACCCTCACATACATGTACCCATCCACCATACAGAGCACTTCCTATATACACATAGCACCCCATACATACACAAGGAATCTAGGATTTGGAGTATGCATAAATTAAAAATCAGGAAAGAACCCCAAAGAAACCTAAAAAGAGACATCTTTGATAAGCCATAGCTGCGGACAGAGTGCAGATGGGCTTATGCAAAGCTCTCCCACTTCCTCATGAACTCGCAGTCAAAGCTTGTTGAAATAAACAGTCAAGTGTCAGGATTAACGTCTCTCACTCTTCCTGTCCTGTGCTGTGCGCTCCGGTCATAACCCAGGACCCATAAGTGGGGTTGAGTTCAGCAGAAAGTCTCACTGTAGTGACCGATGACGACAACTTGGGAACCTGTACCCCTTCTGCTGCAGCGTACAAGGAGTTTCATCCGTTTCATGACTGGAGCAGCAACATACTCGTGTAAAAATCTAAATTTCCAGGAAATTGAACAGTGGGTGTCACTTGCTAAAGACGCAGGACTGAACAACACGTTAAAGAAGCGATTTGTGGTAATAGTGCCATTACAATAAAATGGGATCACCTTCATGAAAATTAACCACCAAAAGCAGTTAAGTTGGCTGGAGATTACGAACACACAACTTAAAATACAGATACGTAACTGTCATTGCCTTCTGGAACATTCCTAATTGACAGACCTACTAAGAGCCTGATTTTAAATGTGTAACCATCTGAGAAGTGGGGTTTCACTTTACTTTTTGAATAAGTAAAATAAAAAAAAAGATTGCATGAGATTGTAAAATCTATCGGTTGAAAGCATTCTTGGCTTCACACAGACGTGTAGCATACAAGCACAGAAAATAAAAATAATGTGAAGACCTGCCGAGGAAGACACCCAGTGCTGAGCCTCCACATGCATGAACACACTTGCACTATTAACACACACACACACACACACACACACACTGCATACCCAAAAATCGAAGGGAAAATTTAACTTCGATGTTTTAAAATAGGAAGGAATTGAAGTTCAGAGCTGCCTAGCCCTCTAGACTAGAAACACCCCTCTGTTCCTAGTGCTCACTATGTTCAGAATTAATTAACGGTAATTAATGTCTCTGCTGTGAGCTTCCTGTTGTGAGCAGACATTGATCCCTCATGTTTATCATAAATTTGAGCAGCTAGTACAATTAGCACAGAGGGGGGGCCCAAGAAGAGCTGGTGACCCAATAAATGTGCAGGTAACATTTTCTAAAACCCAACAGGAACTAAAGAAGGGTCAAGATCTGAACCTCCATGTTCTTCCGGAAACCCCATGTTTCTTCTCCTCTGTCCATGCAAGGGCAAGCATGTGGTATTTTCATAACACATTCCAGGAATCCTGCACCGACGTGTGACTCAGACAATTATTCAGTGACCCTTCCTTGCTCTTCCTGCCCATGCAATGGGGGAACTAATGGTGTCGCTTCACTCTGGTTGTGGGCCGAAGCTGGAGCTGAGCTGGAAGCTGCCTCCAGGGTTAGGTCTCAGTCCTGGGAGCTGTTTGGTACACAGGCTCCTGGGGGAGAACTGTCACCTACGACTTACTCAGCTGCACAGCTTACATGGTTCACTACTGACCAGCCTGACCAAACATGTCCCCTGGTGCGATAGTCTATTGTGAGATAACCAACCTCTTTCTCATTTGATTTTAGGTCCACATCATAGAAGGAAATGTCATCTGGTAAACCTAGTCAACAGCCCTGGCCTAGGGAGCTCACAGGCCCTAGTGGGAAGCTACTGCTGTGGTTTTGCTGAATGGACTTGATCTTCCTGTCAAATTGCCTTCTGAATAATCATGCTTATTTCCATAGATTAGTGCTGATCTCAGCTTTGGTCAGAGAAGCTGCATTTTGCCGAGGAGTAATAATAACTACGGAGACTCCTAACTAGTCAAAGTGATGGCGGTATGCAACTGCCAAATGCTTGGCCCTAAATGGGGGACTCCTATTTGAACCCCTGCAAAGTTTAGGTAACATGGCAGGAGAAGGCTGGGAAACATATCAGAGGCAGAGGAAGAGGTGTAGTGTTAGAGCCGTGACAGACCCCTGACACTCTTGAAACACAGCAGTTGTGATTACTTACCCAAGAACTACACAAGATTGGGCTTGGCTCTATCCCGCCATGGAGGAGAGAGGGGCTCACAAGCCCCATCTCTCCCTGAGGGGTTAGTGATGGAAAGAGAGATTTTTTTCAGGGGTACAGTCACCAGCCAGGTATGGCTGTTGGTAAGGTGCCCACACCCTTATAAATAACCCCTCACCTATGTGCCTATAAGCAACCCTAATGAAACTCATTGGGTCACCAAAACAATAAGGAGATATGAAAATAAAGGAAGGACTAGTTGAGAAATGGAAAGAGATTAAAAAAAAAGTGGGGGGTGGGCAAGAGAAGTTAATAGGGATTGAATAAATCAAAACACATTATGCATATATGAAAACATGATGAAACCCATTTTATGTGTGACTAAGATATGCTAATAAACACATAAAAATAATAGTATTTTGGCTGGTGGCAAAAAGCTGGAGTGATCTCAAAGATTGACAGAGCAGATTCACAGCACTATTCGGGATTTCCAGGTTCCTGTCTCCATCAGAGAAAGGGTTAATCAATGAAACAAGGAAAGACATTGTCAAGAAGTTTGTTAGGGCAAAGGAACACACTCAAAAGGTGTATGGACTTCTAGAAGAGAGTTACACTGTGGACATTTTGGAATAGCACCTTTCACAGGTTAACTTTCTTTCTTCCTTCCTCCCTCTCTTCCTTTTTCTTTGTGTTTTTATTATTGATTGGTTGATCAATCAATTGATTGATTGATTTTATAATGGGGATTGAATGAGCACAAAACCTCACACTTGCCAGACAGGATTCTACCGCTGATCTACAACATCTCCATCCCTTTTCACACTTTTTGTTTGGAAACAATCTCAGTAATTTGCCCAGGCTGGCCTTAAACTCACTCCACAGCCCAGACAGCTTCAAATCCTTGGTCCTTCTACATCAGAACCTCCCCCCTGACACACACACACACACACACACACACACACACACACACACACACAAAATAGCTAGGACTATTGACCTGTGCCACCAGGCCATGCCTACATGGTAGTTTATCATGGACTCAAAGATTATTTGTGAGTCAAGATAGGAAAACAGCAGGAATTCTAAAAATGACTTGGCATTTTTCCACATTACAACTGCCCCTTCCTGTCTGTTTATTCCCAGACAGAATTTCATGAAGCAGCCTTAGCTGGCCTGGAACTCTAATTCATGGCGATCTGCCTGCCTCTTGAGCGCTGGGATTAAAGGCATGCACCACCATGCCCAACTTCCTTATTTTGTCTTTATATGGAATTTTTAGATGAGACATAGAGTCAGACGCATGACTGAAGCAGACAATTGTGTAAGTCTAGTTATCTACAAATGCCATTATAATGCATCTGAGGACAGTTAGCCATGTTGGTCCCAGCCGGTTTGGGGTGGTCTCCAGCCTTGACTGTGTGAGCAGTCACATGACCGCCTGCTGTCATGCAGCTCCGTGACTGCATCAGCCTCTGGCCATCCTGCACTTCTCCTCTTTCCTTCCATATACCTATCCAGCTAGCTGACCTCAGTAACGCCTCATGGAGTTGTGAGAGTTGAGCAAATCCATATGCAGGTCTTTATGTGGTGAGTACTGCACACGGGTGTGTTACTAAAGTGCCACACTATTGTCACTACCGTTATTACTGTCACTGCTGTACTACAGGGGACATTTTAACGCCTCTCAAAACACACCTTGCTTCAGCTTAACCTGGGTCAGCGCTCACTCTTGACTGAAAAAATATTCTTACGGAAGCAATGGTTGTCAAACTAGCTCTGTGTTTTGGTTTATGGACGGCAGCAAACCATGGGAAGTCATCACAGCGCTGCGTGTGTTGCTTCTAAATACCACGAGTTAGCAGTGTGAAGAGAGAACACCGTCCCCCAGCTGGGAATTGAACTCTCTGCAGATTAAAACTCATTCCCTAATCCTCTGGAGCCACGCCAAAGTCACTCCCAAGTTGGTAGTGACCTTCCAGCTTCAGCTTGCTTCCTGACATTTGGCAGACAGAAGCCTGTCTGTGCCCATCACCCTGGCCACATGCTCTGGCTTCCTTTCCAGTGAATCACAGGACAGACATGGAGCAGGAGCCACACCTTCACAAGGCGACATGGAGACACTGATGGACTGGGAGAATGTTGAGGGCTTGGATCTAGACCTCTGAAAGACCATCTCTTTAATCCTATGTGAGCCCCTTAACCTCACTACAAGTGTTTCCTATTCTACCCATTTGGTTCATTAGATACACATCCTTGGGATGATCGCAAAGTTACAATTAGTTAAGCTACTACATAATTAGTTAAGCCAGTGGTGGGATGGCTGACCCTCAAAAAGCATTCGTTGAACCCAAATCTAACTCTACTCTTCAACAGCCACCCCCTGGAAAAATCATTTGACCTTTGACCTTTTCGGCATTCTGAAAGCTTCTCCGGCAGAAACTACTTAAAGGGAAAAATCGTGGCCCCCCCACACACATAGGCGTCTGCTGTGTGATAATGTGATCACACTCTGACAATAAAGTAGGCTTTGAGTCAGAGGGCGTGAGCTAGCCACTAGCCAACCAAAATTAACAATAGAAGGTTGGGAGGACTGAGGACAGAGAGGAGACAGGAAGTAGTAAGGCGGGGCAGAGAGTGGATTGAGGAACGGAAGAGGTAGGAGTCACTGGTGGCTGCTTCTCTGATCTTTCAGGTTCTTACCGCAATATCTGACTCCTGGTTTTTTATTGATAAAGAATAACTAGATAAACACATCAGTCATCTGTGGAGCTGGGTGTGGAAAGGTGTTTATCCTCCTGTGTGAAACCTTTCTTCAAGGAGACCTCTTCCTCCACACTCCTGCTCTCCCTACCAGAGGATCTGCTCTCAATGACAGTTCTTCTAAAGCACTGTTCACATCTGGGTTTTCAGCCAAGATCCTTTTTCTCCCTTCCCTAGTCTTCTGATCGTTCTTTTCCTGCTTTGTCTTTATAAGATAGTCTCATCTTATTGTTGAAAGAAAGAAAAGTCAGGCCTGCTGTCACGGGCCTATAACCCCATCTACTCAGAAGGCTTAGAGGCAGGAGGAGGCTCGTGAGTTTGAGGCCTACCCCGGCAACTTACTGAGAACCTGTTCCAAATAAGTGAAAAGGAGAACAAGGGCTATATATATAGCTCAGTGATAGAATCAAGACCTCGGTCCAGTCCCCAGTAGTGCAGGAAAACAAAAGGAAACATAAAAACAACTCCATGATCCAGGCTCATGCCTACAAATGGCGTCAAAGACTTGCTTAGGTCTCTTCAAACCTAATTTTTGCAATTCCCAGCCCTACCACATAACTACAACCATAGAATGCTGTATGATGAGACATAACTGTTTGGGGACAAATTCCTATAAATACACTCCTATAATATCAGCACTTGGGAGGCTGAGGCAGGAGGATTTCTGTAAATTTGAGGCCAGGCTGCACTCCATAGCAACTATCAGGTACATAAGCTACATTTTTGTTGCGGTGATAAAATTCCCTGACAAAGACTGTATTAAAGAGGAAGGGGTTTGCTTTGGGCTCATAATTCAAAGTACATTCATCATGGTTGGGGAATTCTGGTGGCAGGAAGCTGGTCACAAGATACCCATAGTCAAGAAGCAGGAAGATGAATGTCTGTGCTCAACTTATTCTCATCTTTTTATGGAATCCAAGATTCTAACCGAGGGAATGGTGCTGCTCACAGTGGGCAGGACTTTCTCCCCCCCATTAACCTAATCAAGATAAATCCTCATAGACATTCCCAGAGGTTCATCTCCCAGGTGATTCCAAATCTCATCAAGTTGACAACTGAGATCAACTGCCGCACCATATCCAGATGAAAGAAAGCCAATTAAAAAAAAAATGAGGCTGGCAAGTCGACCTTGTGGATAAAGGTCCTTGTTGGCAAGGCTGATGGCCTGAGTTCAACCCCCAAGACCCATAGGGTGGAAGGAGAGATCTGATTCCCATAACTTTTCCTGTGATCTCTACACACACGCTGCAGCACGGGAGTGTCCACACATGCAAAATTAATAAATATAAGAAACACATTTAAAAAACAAAGGAGGAGAAATGTGTCTCAGAAATATTCGTCGGTGCTTCTCTGAACTTTTTGGGCACAAAGCTGGTGATGTGAAACAGGTGGAGGTTTGTGGCAAAGCCCGTTAAATCATCACAGGCAACCGGAAGACGAAATGAGAACAAATGATAGAAAAGAAAATTGGAATGGCGGTCCATCCTCTGGCGTTTACGGATCTGCCGCGTGGAAAGCACAGGCACCAGGGTTCTCATGAGATCAAGGTCATCCTGGTCTACACAGCAAGGCTCTGTCTCAAAATACCAAAGCAAAAGAAATAGGAGTCTTTTCTAAAAGTGGATCAACTTAGAAAACATCATCGAAATGAAGATCAATGCTACACAAACAACCAGCTCCCTAGTGAAGCAAGAAAGCTTCATTGCCTGGAAATTATAATGTTTATCTTTCTTTTTAATTTTTAAAACATTTTATTATATTTATTCAGTGCATGTGAGAGAGAGACAGAGAGACACAGACACACACACACACACACACACACACACAGAGAGAGAGAGAGAGAGAGAGAGAGAGAGAGAGAGAGAGAGAGAGAGGAGAGTACATAGACCACAGTATGAATATGGATACTAAAGGGGTTGGTTCTCTTATTCTGCTGTGTGGGTCCCAGGGGTTGAGTTCAGGTCATCAGGCTTGACGGCAAGTGGCTTTAGGCTTTACCTGCTAAGCTGTGGTACCAGCCTGCTCTCTGAGTTTTCTTTTCTTTTGTTCTTTCCTGAATTCAAATCTTTCAATATTTACTAAGATTTCAATAACAAGAGGGTCTTCATTGCTTGCCTCTCAGTGTACTGGGCACTCTTTTATAGGACTGTGCCAGAAATGAGTTTAAAACAACAACTGTACTCATGAACAGTTGGAATCAACTCCACTGTTAAGAGTTACATTGGAGTTATAAACAAGGACTGAGCTAGCCACAGTGAAATGAGCTGTAATCCTAGCATGTGGGAAGCTGAGGCAGGAGGATTGCTTCAACTTTGAGATGAGCTTAGAGTACAAAGTAAGTTTCTGGTCAGTGTGGGCTACATAGTGAGACACAGTGAGACTGCATAGTAAGAAACAACATCAAAAACATAAGAGCATGACCACCATCTGGGTCAAGGATAGGACAGAGTCTAGCCTGGGCTACATAGCATGCAGAAACCAGGGAGAAAAAGGGGAAGAACAGAGTTGGAACAAATGGAATAAGGGACGGGAGGGGAAATAGGAAGATAATTTATTTAAAGCTGGGTAGACAAATGGTTTGTTAATTGTCAGTGACTTAAGTGTGTAGCCAAGAACCTCCATGTGCAGGAGGCCTTAGGTTATCCTGCTTAGGAATTTAGACTCCAGAGTCAGCCTGCCTGGGCTCAAAATGCAGTGCTACCATAGGTTTGAATTCTTGGATAAGTCAATCAATCATTCCACGTGTCAATGATCTCACGTGCAAGATGGAGGCAATGCCTACTTCACAGGTTTGGTGTGAGGACTGCACTGGGAAAATCCACCTACAGAATTAGGCAAACATCCAACCTTCAATAGACATGAGCTGCTACTGTAAGCATCCCGGTAACAAAAACCAGATAACAACCAAGGGAGGACACAAACGGCTCCATGTAACATACGTCTGAGAAAGTACGTAGGGTGGAGTAGGACCAGCATAGCAAGTACGTGGGTTCTCAGAAACGGATCACGAGAGGAAAGGAACAGAATTCTGACATTCCGGAATGGCCTACCGGATGCCCGCGTGTGAAAAAGGAACCCGCATGAGAGCAGCTGGACTCCAAATACAGACACGGACTCTGCATTAGTCCCAGAAATACTTGCTTACACATGGGGGCTTTTCTTTCATGCCACAGGAAAAAGAAAACAGATTAGAAGAGGAGACCATGACAGGAAATTTGCTTTCTTATAATCCCAACATTGCTAATATCCATTTGTTTCCACAGGCATCATAGCAGAGGGATTCTTCCCAGAGAATCCACAAGTCCTAGGTACATTTCCATTTCTGGGGGCGGGTATCCTTCTCATTGAGAAATAGTCATTGAAACTAGGCATGGTAGCATATGCCCTTAATCCCAGCACTTAAGAGGTAGAGGCGGGAAGACCACAGCAAGTTCAAGACCCAAGTTCCAGGCAACCCAGGGATATACAATGAGACGCTGTCTCAAGAAAAAAAAAAGTTGAGACAATAGTTACACTTATTTGTGGACTACTGTGGGATATCTCAATACACATATGCAATGTATAATGATGAAATTTGAGCAGTGTGTTCATCCTCTCAAATGTTATTTCTTTATGGTGAGAGCATAAAATCTTCTGGTTATTTTGAAATACACAACATATTATTCAGTTTTTAAAGTAACTGATATTTTGTGAATTATAGTTTTCCACTATGTGTTTGATGATATTTATAACACTTTTGGATGTTCTAAAAGCTAGGTGTGATATCATACAGCTCCAGCCCCAGTTCTCGGGAAGCTGTGGCGTAAGGATGCAAGTTCTAACCTGAGTTACATATTGAGGCCTGTCTCACAAGAAAACAAAAAGTGTTAAATATAAATATCAACATAATAGCATTCTTTTCTGGGCAGTCAGGAAGTTTTCAGAACTCAGTGACTGGCTTTCTGAGTTCTTCCAAAAGCAGAAGCCCCAAGACCTATTTCTCAATTCATCGCTCTGGTCTGTCCAATTAGTGCTTGGCACATGGTGGGCACTAAATAAACATTTTGAAAAAGGAGGAAAATAGAATTCTTTCTTTATGGCAAAAATATGCCATCTCAGGGCTTTTCTTGGAGTCAGTCGGGTGGATAAAATTTGGTTTTCCTTATGTAAACTCTCCCTGTTTTTCTTAGAAGATAGTTTTTTTGTTTTGTTTTGTTTTGTTTTTGTTTTGTTTTTTTACTTTGAAAGTCAATAAGTTGTTATATTTAGGTCAATTTTCCTTTCTTGTTCTTCGATTAGTGTTGCCGTTATTCTCGTGAAAATGGAGCCCTGGGGGCTAGCTATATTCACTCTCCACATGGAACTCTGACTCAGTCTATTCCTAGTTAGGTAATCTCTTGAGTGACTCAGGATTTTCCAAAAACATCAGTAGTTTAGATTTTTCTTCCCTTGTCCTTTGTAAGTAAATTTGTTGCAACTCTGTGGGTTTGGTCCTGGATTTCAGCACCAAAACGTGAGTTTTGCAACTCTGGGGAAAGGTGTCCTGACTACCTGGGGAGTCAGGCAACCCTTGAGCTGCTTAGGACAGCTCTGATGGCTGAAGCTGCAAGGAGACAGTTCAGCCCTGGAGGGCAAGGTATGCCAGACACCTCAAGCTGCTCAGAACAACAGCTCTGCCCTGAAGGTGTCTCAGACACCTGGAGCTGTTTAGCACAGCTCTGATGGCTGGAATTGCAAAGAAGCAGCCCAATCCTGGAAGGGAAATTTATGACTTCTTGGGAAAGTCAGGCCTGGAACTGCTTCACCAGGGAAAGGTATCCTGACTGTTCAGGAAAGTCAGGGTATACCTGGTGTGATGGGGGATGGTCTCCCCTCAGGATAGAGCAATCCTGCTCCTCTCCTAGAGAGCCTACAGCTGAGCTTTGCTCAACCCCCACTTAAGGGGCCTTCCTAGCAGAGCTCTACTTCTCTGGCCTAAGATGTTGCTTCTTTTGCTTCACTCTGCAAAAGGGGAAACCCCTGCAGAAATGTAGCAATCTCCTCCAGCTCTGGAGAAAAGTGTTACTTTTCAGCTCTCTCTTGTTCTATCCTCTGAGGGACATCTCAGCTCCTCCTTGCTCTGCTCTTTCAGCTCTCCCTTGTTCGTCCACTGAGGGACGTCTCAGCAAGGATCTTCTCTACGCCAGTGAACAAAGATCTTCACACCCAAAACTCTTTTGCAAAAGAGATTTATTTGGGAAGGAGGAGTCCAGGAGAGTAGCTGCCTCTACCAGGGTGGAGAGAACAGCCTTTTTTTTTTTTAACTAACTGGGCAGGGTGGTTTACACAGGATGTCTTGGGGGTGGAGTATTACTGTCTTGCTCTGTAATTGGTTGGTTTCACAAGTCAGTTGGCCAGGGGCAGAGATGGCTCTGATCTGACTGAGCCAAACTGTGTTTCTTTCTGCCCTGATCTGAGCCATCTTTCCCTAGTTCTGAGCTCCAGGTTCAGGGTGGGTTTCTTTAACCAGCCCCTTTTTCCTACATCCTTACTCATCCTTGGGATGTCATCTGTTTCCAGAACAATGACAGCTCACACTTTGGTAGCACATGCAGAATGAACCATCAGCAGATTACCAGAAAGGCTTCATTGGCTTTGCTCCTGAAGTTGCTGTCTGGTCTTGTCTCTGGACGACAGTGTAGCTGAGATGGTGGGTTCCTCCATGTTTAGAACTTACTGGATTCACATCTGAATTCTGGACTCACAATTTTCAAAGAGAAGCTCCTACATGGAGCAGCTTCACTCTGAACTTCCACATACAGCTGATCCAGCACATTCTCGGTGTTTCTATGCCTCATCAGGACACTTGGGAACAGTTACAGTCCCTGGACAACTGCTTAAACTATTAGGGAACTTTTGTAGGCTCAATCAATTGAGCTGCTTGCTCCCTATCAACACTCTGGTTTCATCTCTTTTGCCATGATAAAATATTTTGACAAAATACAACTTTGGGTATATTTCAGGTTTTTTTGTTTTTGTTTTTGTTTTTTTCCTGGAGCTGAGGACCGAACCCAGGGCCTTGCACTTGCTAGGCAAGCGCTCTACCACTGAGCTAAATCCCCAACCTCAGTGTATTTCAGTTTATAGGTTACAGTCCACCATTGTGGGGAAGTTAAGGCTGGAAGCCAAACAACTAATGACCTCACATTCAGAGTCAAAAGCAGAGAGAAGTGCACACGGGCCTGTTCATCTGCTTGAATGCTTGTGCTCAGCTCCATTTCCCCATTCATAAACAGTTCAGAATCTCTTGCCTAGGGGATGGTGCTGCCCACAGCTGGCTGGATCTTCTCACATCAATTAACTGAAGAGAATACCCCCCACCTCCAGACAGGTCCACAGGCTAACTTGGTATAGACAGTCCCTCATTGAGACTCTTTACAGGTGTTATAGGTTGTTTTGAGTTGACAACTAAAGCTAACCTCTGCAATCAATAAAGCATTATCATTCCCGACCACACTAAACACAGGTTCATACACACAGGGTGGCTTTCTCTAAATCCTCAACACCTCCCTGAGTTAGTCCATCAGGGTTGCTAAAACTGAATGCCATGGATAGGGAGGGAGGTTTATCAACATCACAAACTATTACCTCCCAGTTCTAGAGGCTGTTGCATCCAAGACAGAAGAACCAACAAAGTCAGTGTCTGGAGAAGTTCCATTTCCTGGCCCATGGTTACTGCCATCTCGTTGGTACTTCACACAGCAGAAGAAGCAAGGGTACTCCCTCATACCTCTTTAGAAGAGCATTAATGCCATAAGTTTCTGCCTTTCTGATCTAGTTAGCACTCAGAGCCTCCCCCGTCAAATGTCTTCACATCAAAGATGAGGTTTCGATGTAGGAACTTTAGAGAGATGCAGTCCTTCATTCTACAGTACTTCCTCAGATGAGGTATCAGCCGATACTTCACGGATGAGCCCACCCATCAAAGCAAATTTGTCATGTTCTCCTCTGGTGACCCTAAAAATTAAAAAGCAAAAATGAAAACAAAGTTTAATGCAGATCATGCCCCTCCTATGCTTAAATTCTTCCAGTGATTTCCCACCTGTCTTGTTTATTCCAAAGTCCTCATTATGACCTTGAGGCTTCATGTGAACTAGGAAAGGACAGCAACAACAAAAACTGTGGAGTGTCTCTTGTTAATCACAGCCTTCCGTGTGATAAGGTTTGTATAAAGGGGGAGGGACTGCAAATTCTGAACGGTCTTAATCAGGGGTTAGTGGTTGCTCTAGACCAGAAACGCTGAACCATAAAAGAAGACATTGAAATCCATCTTTTGAATCATTCATACACGAGCTTTACTGTTCTAGCTGTCTTGAGAAGTGGTTCTCGGAATGGCAAAGGGCACCCTGAAGCCACTGGAAGCCTCAGAGTCCGGTTTAATTCACAACTGAGCTAACCATTGATGCAAGACGCAACATTTTATTTATTTATTTATTTATTTATTTTCATTCATTCATTCATTCATTCATTATTTTGTTTTGTTTTGTTTTGTTTTTTTTTTGAGACAGGGTTTCTCTGCATCACAGTCCTGGCTGTCCTGGATCTCACTCTGTAGCCCAGGCTGGCCTCAAACTCACTGAGATCCGCCTGCCTCTGCCTCCCGAGTGCTGGGATTAAAGGCGTGCGCCACCACCGCCTATCTTAGATGGATTTTAGACACCACTGAATTCTTGAGAGATAAGAAAATATTCTTAGGAAATCTTATATGAAGAATCATGATTTAAATACACACACACACACACACACACACACACACACACACACAC